>PVIC010004938.1:0-60155 GCA_004025085.1 Thryonomys swinderianus | reverse complement strand
TTTTTTTTTTGCTTTTTGGAGACAGGGTCTTGCTTTGTAGTTCAGGCTGGCCCTGAGCTCACTATGGTGCCCAGGCAAGCCGCCGCGAACTCAGCAATCCTCCCGTCTCTGCCTCCCGAGTGCTGGGATTATAGGCGTGAGCCACCACGCCCAGCATTATATGTGGTAACCGGGGATCGAACTCAGGTCCTTACGCTTGAGAGGCAGGCGCCGGAACCACTGAGCTAACCCTCCGGCCCGAGAAACAATTTTTAATCCTTGGGAAAAGATCAATCGAACTGCTCCACCAGCTCGGCTCCCAGGCCCCTCCTCCTGCAGTGAGGCCGTTTCCTCCCATCCCGCCGGGGCACTGTGAAGGCACCGTCCTGAGAAGGATGCTGCGCAGCAGGATGAGCCTTAACGCCGCAGGAGGAAGCACTGTCCCGGGATGCTCTCCTTCGGTCACTTCGTGAAGGGAGATACCGCCCAACTCCGCCTGTCTGAGGACAGCAGCCCACGGCACAGACACAGGGCCGTCCCACCTAGACACAAGGACAGCAGGACTTGCGGTGTCCCTGGGCACAGCCCACGTGGGCGCCAGGAGGCACAGGGGGACATCCCCTCAAGTCCGGGGCAAGGGTGAGAGGGGAGGGAGGCAGAGGAGGCGGGCCGGGTGGTCTGCGGGTCAGCCACGGCCCTCGCTCATGCAAAGTCACGCTCAGTGTCTTCTGCGGCAAAAAGAAAACGAGGCGAGAGCCAGGCGGGGAGCCTGGGGCGGCTGGGCCTGCCCTCGCCTGCCTCTGGCCCCAGGCGGAGGTGCTTCCTCTTCAATCTGCCCTTCCGTGATCTGCTTTTCCACTCAGCTGAGTGAGGGTCGATTTCATTTGAGCAACTGTAAGGCGAGAGCTTGGAGTCTCCTCTTGGCCGTGGGCCCTGCACTCACTGGCCTTTCTCTGAGACCAAGATCGAAGGAAAGGGAAGGGGGAGAGGCCAATGCTGGTAAACACACAAACAAGAATTTCCAACTGAAAGACGAGTCAGGTACGTCTTTGGAAAATCAGAACTCTTTGCTGCTGTTGTGTGACAGGAATTACACAGAGGCAGACACCAGCGCGGCCTCCATCCCGAGGGACGCCGCAGACAGCCCCGCACAGGCATGCGTTCGCCTGCAGGGCCTGCTCCGCCCGGCGCCGCGCCCCCCAGGCTGTGCTCTTGAGGGTGCCCTCCTGCGGGGCAGCACTTTACTCCGCTCCCTGCCTGGGCAGCAGTGTCTTCTACTGCAGGCAGAGGACAGAGAAGACAGTGACTGCCCAGCGCACCAGCGGACAGTGCTGTGCGCCCGCACGCTGCCTGGCAGGGAGGGGGAAATGTCAGCTCACCCTGGTCAAAGCCGCTGCGTCTGTAGTAGTCCAGCGCCAGCTCCTCCACGGAGCACAAGACCGCGGCGGGCGCGGCGGCGTCCCCAGCCTCCACCACAAACATGGACTTGCCCATGCCATGCTGCGGGCACAGCCTGCCCGTGATGGTCACCTGGGGCAGCAGCAGAAGTGTATCGTCAGCGTCGTTGGCCTGAGTGTCCAGAGCACGGACCTTCCTCCCGCACCGCACACCCTCAGGCGCACAGATGCGAGCCGCACTGCCCTGCGCCAGCCCCGCCCGGCCCAGAGAGCGCCCACCTCACGGCAGCCCTGATCCCTCCGGCCCGTCTCAGCAGGGAGGAGGGCGCCGGGGGGACAGGGAAATGTGCATAAAATACACAATGAACTGCTCTTGGGCTGCTTCTGCCAGAAGGCGTGCAAGCGCCCAGAGGGTGGGAGGCAGCGCGGGGTTCAGCCCCTGCGCTCAACAGACGCTCACTTACGTGTTTCACATCTTCCACAGCTACTTCCGGCAGCTGGCTGAAGAGATGCTTGTACTTTTTACAGCTCGGGGACTCCCGCAGGCGCATGGCTCTCTGATAGAGTGCAAGCCGGTGCCCCGTCCTTACTTCCGGGTCTGCCAGCCCCTCAGCGATGCACCTGATGGCCTGGTGAAGACGGCATCACGCATCAGGGCCCCAGAAGGCCCAAGAGAAGCGCGCATCCATTCGGTCGGGCAGGAAACCCCGCTGCTCACGACCCAGGCGCACTAACTAGCAAAGAGCAGCACTTCTAGAGACACCAATGCCTCCCTCAGACGTTACTGTGATATTTTCAAGGACAGGCCAACTGTACCCTCACGGTGAACGTGACGGGCTCCTGCCAGTGTGGACACTGGGCCCCAGGGGCCACCTCCTCACAGACAGTGTGACCTGCAGGACGCCTCAGAGGGACACACCTGAGATGCTGTGAGAGGAAACACGTGCCACGACCCGAACCGAGGCGTGAGGCACTGTGTGCAAGGGCCGGGGACTCACAGGCAGCTGGGCACAGGCACAGAGCCACAGCCTCCACACGGGGAGGCGACCGAGGCTCTGGAGGAGTCTGACATATTCCTAAGGTTACTGAGAGGCAGAGATGCCAGGGCACCAAACACCACAAGAAGAGACTCCTTTACATCTGCTAGAAGTCTGTGAGAAGACCAGGAAATAAGTGTGGGCAAGGACGCGGGGAGGCTGGAAACCTCAGGGCTTGCTGGCAGGAGTGTAAAATTGCTAAGACTCCTGACCGCGCCCTGCTCGGGCTCCTCAAAGAGCGACGGACAAAATGACCACATGACCCAGCCATTCCACTTCCAGAGAATTCAAAAGGAGACTCAAATGGGTGCGGGTGTGCTGGTGTTCACGGCAGCCCTCCGCACATCAGCCGGAAGTGGAAGCCGCCCAAGGGTCTGACTCTGGGGAACCCGACAGGGCAAGGGCACCTGCGTGTGCCATGGGTGTCACTCGGCAGTCTGCATGCGGGGACAGGGCCGAAGCCCAGGAGCGTTGCGCTAAGTGAGACCGGCCCCACAACAACAGACACGACACACCCAGAGGGGCTGGCTCACGGGGACAGACAGTAGCTTAGAGCTCAGCAGGGGCTGGCGGAAGGGAGACCAGCACTCCTGGGTTTGTGGTTAAAAATTTTTGTTTAGGATGATAAAGAGACAGTAGTGATAGCTGTGTAATGACACTGAATCCCACACCTTAAATACACAGTGTGCAAATGGCAAACTTTATGTACATTACAGATATTCTATCACAAAAGAAAAATTAAAAAGGAAATTGAAAAATCACTGAAAGCTCAGGCCACAGGGAGTTGGGACTCGGATGGAGTCAGGAAGTGAGAAGGGGTCGGGTGCATGCTGGGTCCCGGCAGGCAGTGCAGAGCGAGAGGTCAGGCCACTGTGCTGCTGCTCAGTGCTCAGCAGGCAGGAGCACAGAGGAGGAAGGAGACAAAGGTGGTCTGGGAGGCTACGGGGAACGGTTAAGAGGGATGAGAAGGTTCCTGGCATCGGAAGGAAGCTCGTGCCTGTCTGCCACCAGTGCCCGAGAGAGCACAGAGCCGGGCAGCTGTGATCCGTGATGTCCTCCAACCTTTGCTGCGGTGGAAGAGGCAGCACGAGCAGAGCAGCCCCTTCCTGGCCCGTTCTCGGCCCCAGCCTCCAGCAGCACTGAGCACCCACCTCCGCACCGGCACAGCTCCCGCCAGCCCTGGCTCGGGCATCTGCGGGAACAAGGCACCCTTCAGGGGAAGGCCACGAAAACACCATGTCATGGTTCCACGTTCTGTGGCCAGTCATTTTCCAGTCCTACCTCACTCTGATTCACTTCATGTGCCACTGGAAAAAATAAAACCTCCCCGAGGAACAGACCTCTCCATTCAGCGCGAGCGCAGGACTGGAACGGAGACGGGAGGGAGCGGCCGGCAGCTACACAAAGAGCCGCTGTGGCCGCCTGGCAGGGCAGCAGCCTCGGAGGCCCTCCCGCCTGCTCTCTGCAGCGACAGGCTCCCCTGCTGAGGCCCCCGGGAACCTCGATGGCGGTCCGGGGGCCCTGAGAGAAGCCGGCCTGCGCGGGGTCAGTCAGACGTGTCCGCGGCAGAGCACAAGGACAGGAGCCCCTCTCGGAGCACTGCACTCGGCACCCGGCCTTCCTAGCTGGGGACGGTACCGCCAGTGCATGACATTTCCAAACAAAACAAACGCGTGCGGGCGCAGCCCAGAGGCAGAGCACTTGCACAGAGCCCTGGGTCTGGTCCCAACACCGAAAAAACAAGACAGAACAAACCCGCCGACAGCTGCTGAGGGCTGAGCCACCTCACCTCCCTCTCCCCCGGCTCCTGGATGGAACCCCTAAACCTGACACAGTTCCTGCCGACCTCACCCCCAGGCAGCAAACGGAGCGAGAGGTCTCTTGTCTTTATCTGAATACTGGTACAAGGGTCACCTTTTAGTATATCTTTCGGGGCTGGAAAAACTCAAAAGACTGTCAACAAAAGAAAGTAACGTTCTGATTACATTTAGAGCTCTGAACTGTTTGATGGGCTGGTTCGTAGCTCAGTGGTAAAGTACCTGTTTAACGTGTGAGGCCCCGAGTTTTATCCCTAGCATGAAGAGAAAAGAAGAGGACTTATGTGTCCTATTTTAAAAATTCATTTAAAAGTAAGAAGAGCTTCGGGTATTTGTTATAGTTTAGCTCTAGAATGTTGTCCAAAATTCTCAGGCATTAGAAGAGGACTGGCTCCTGCATGCAGACTCAGCCACAGAGGAGCTCAGAGCCGAACGTGCTGCTGGAGGTGGGCCTGGCCGGAGGGGTGTCACAGGCCTCACCCCAAAGGGTGCGTGCTTATCCGAGGTCCTCCCTTCCCGCTGCTTCATCGCTGCTAGGACATGAGTAGCTCGCGTCCTCTAGGCCCTTCCCCCGTGCCCTGTGTGCTAGGAGCCAGCACATCTCAGGTGGAAACTGAGAGCCAGAAGAAGCCTCTCCTCCTTTCAGTGAGGTGTCAGGGACGGTGTCCCGCGACTGAGAGCGGGACTGTGAGTATGCTCGTGAGTACCGACCGGTTCCAGGCGCTTCAGATGCTGGTGCAGGTTAAGAGCCAGTCGGTCCCACCATCGGCCTCTGCTGTCAGGACAATAAATCTCCTGAGACAAAAGGTTTTCCAGTTCCTTGACAGCCTCCTATTAGGATAATAGCAAAGACAACTTGTTAAGTGTCTAGCACAATTGACTGTAATGCTATTTGGAAGTAAAATGGACTGGAATATTTACACTGTGTATGTTTCCATGGTGAAGGCAAGCACCAGGCTGACACACAGGGACCCCCGTGCCCTGCTGAGTGGGCCTGAGTTCCCTGGGGCGTCCCTCTGTCGCCGGGACCCTGGCCTGCTGGCACGAGCCTTCCCGGGTGATGTGTGAGTGAGGACACACGATGTCTCTGCAGCCACCGCAGCCAGGGCCGAGTCCCAGCAGAGCCCGGGGGTCAGGGCGGGAGGGCGGGGCAGGCGGGCGGCAGTGAAGGGTGACCTCACTCAGACACCAGGGAGACCCCGGTCTGCACTCACACTGTCCACGCTTTACGCTCACCTTCGGTGGCTCATGGCTCCCTGAAATACCCACCTGGAGCGCTGTGCAACCTAGACATTTACAGGCTCCCTAAAGCCTGTCCACGGGTCCTTGTGAGCTTCACAGACCCCAGGATAGGAACTCAGCTTAGCTCAGCCTCTTTTCAGATGCCCCATTTGGTATCAGAACACCAAAAAACAACAAAAGGAAGTTGGACAACTTCAGAATGTTTGATACAGAGATACAACCGCTTTTCTGACACACAACTATCCAGACCGCCTGAGACAGCTGCCGCGGGACTGTAAGGAGATGGGGGTCTCAGCCCCAGAGGCTGGGAAGCTGGGACTTGGGCTTCCTCTGCAGGCCTGTCCGTGACCCGCAGGTTGCCCCGTGTACACACTCATCGACTCACAGACGAACAAAGCAGGCAGTGGACTTCAGCAGTCTCTCTGCTGACCTAAAAGATGGCAGACTGCCCGATCAGATATGCTTTCATCATATTATCATACGCTGATCAACATGGGCACCGCCGGGAGCCCAGGAGAGTTCCCTTCACATGGGCACCAGTGCCATATCCTACAGGGGAGGCTTGGGAAGAGCTCTAACCTCGTACATGTGAAGTCTCTGAAGTATCTCAACCATCCGAGATGAAATCCGTGTATAAACCCACCCGACTGTGAAGCACCGCAGGAAGAGCGGTAACTCCGCATGGTACCTAAAGTGAGATCACACACCAGTTAGTACTTACCTAATAAGAGCGGTTAAGCATTTGGTGTAATTGTTGTAAGACAAGTATAATGAGCAGCCAAAAAACACTAAATTCTTTTGAAAAGCTGTACCTGAACTACTTTCAGTGACGTACAGCCTTCTTCACCACAAACCCTGTGCTCATAGCTAGCTGCCAGCCTAGGCTGCCCAGACGATGTAGTGAGGAGAATCATAAACCCAGGCCAGGGCCAACCCTGTACCTAGTATTTTTTTTTAAGCTTTCTGATACATAAGGACACAAAAATTGTGCATATCTGTCCACAGCGGGGTACTACATGATGCTGCAGGACATGTCTCCCCTGGGCAAGCAGGGGACACATCCCTATCTCCTCCAGCATGTACCACATTCCGAACCCTTCCTTCTTTCTCTGAGTACACAGCCCGCAGAGACTACACTCCCATTACCATGTCGCAGCAAACCAGCACTTTCTGCTGCTATCTGATGGACTTCCGACCTGCGAGTCAACCATTTCTCACCCCTCCTTCCCGGTTTCTACCATTTTAAATAAGTGAAACAAATCCAAAGGAGAATACTGCTTTGGCATGTGACGATTCCACTGAACTCAAGCCGCAAGGTGCACACATGAGGGTGGGAACCCAGCCACACCCACGCACTGCATCCCACCCGTGCCCGAAGTGGCACCACAAAGGCAGAGCAAAGCTGCCGCCACGGGCTTCCATGGCCTGCCTGGCTTCAAAATCCAACTATCTGGCTTTTTCAGATGTTTAGCAATCTCTGCTCTCGGTAATCTAGCTTCTAATTTTCTGGCTATGACTATACTACAGTTCTTTATAAAATGTATACCCTAAATATTTGTATGAAAGAAACACTGGATAATCCTAGCTTTTCTCATCACTATGTATCAAAAAAGGGAAAATTTTCTACAATGCTGCAGGTATTTAATGTCCATTAAAAAGAACAACAGAAGACCATACACTGATGTCAGAAACTGCGGACTTCAGATGACTTAGGGATGTCTGCCCTGCCCTGCGGGATCTTCGGTGACAAGGATTATTGAGGACATCTGCCCTGCCTTATGCATGCTAGGATTTTGGGTGTGAAGGCTGGGTACCAAATAAAGGTGCGGCGAGCTCGGGGTTTTTGCCTTCAGCTGCTACTGCTCAAAGAAGCAAGGATCGAGCCCGGGCTCGGCCTTTTTCTCAAGGTTCCAATTTTGTTGTTTGTTGGTTGTTGATCCTTTTGCTGTGGGACTCGCCAGAGGACTGGAGCTGGCCACAAGGGTTCAGGCTCCCACACACTGAGGTCTCAGAAGGTGAATGTTGGCTTGCCTGTCTTTCAGAACACCCTAGACTTGGGCTTCCATCAGAAAAACAAACCCTATCTGCACCCTCACACGTCCCATCAGCTCTGCGTTGCTCAGGGAGGGCACACCCTGAGACCCCAGCAGGCTAAAGGCCAGGTGTCCACTGTTCAAGCCCGACGACATGAAGTTCACTTTAAACTCTATTACTGCTTCACTCAGCACCTGACTCTAGGCCAAGCAAGTAGAAAATCCCAGTTCTGCCCCTGAGATAACTGCAAGGCACAGAGAGTATGTTCCTTATGAAATCTCCTTAGGAGGTTAGAATGAAGGTAGTCAGTAGGCAAATTCTGGCAGGTACCTAAAAGAGCTCCCTAGAGATGTGGCTCACACGCAGAGCACTTGCCCAACATGTGCAAGGCTCTGAGTTCCATCCCGAGTCCCCAAAACAAAATGTGTTACCTCAGGGAAGGGTGGTTTTTCAGTTTGCTCCACTCCTTCCTAGCACTGTCAGAGAGCTCCTTAGCTTCCTCCCAGTTCCCACTGGTCATGGCGGTAGAAATGTCATTCAGCATGTGTGCAGCTGCTGCGTATCTGGGGGGAGATGCCAACCTAGTTTCAAATGTTCCCATAAATACTGCCACATCCCACCACCAGGTAGAACTCCAAAGAGTCCCAGCATGCCTTTCAAATCTGAAGGTCTAGTAATAATTTAACACAACTACTCCAGTGAAGGCCCAGAAGGACCGACAGAGGATGCCTGGCAAGAAGGATAAGCAGTTACACTGTGTGACAACATCGTAAGTCACACCACGTGAATGTGACATTGATCAGCTCATCATCCTGGTTTGTGCCACTCAACCATTCACTGGCAGCCACGAAGTGAACTCGTGATGGAATCCAGAATCAGAGTGAGATGCCAATTTGATAATCATGCATCATCAAGTGGCGCCAGAAGAACGCTGTCCATGCTAAAAACATTATCTAGAATGTTCAAATATAACTTCAGGGACATTGTTTAAAAGATAGCAATGCTGAAATTTTACTTCGCTGAAGACAGATGATTTTCCATTGCTTCTTTAGATACCAAAAACAAAATAATTTGACCAGTGGGTTCTGTAACACTCTGAGTCCATGTTCACTGTGTGCTGGACTCATGTCTTAAAGAAAACCATGTAATATCAGTGCATACAAACAGTATACATTTACAAAAGAGAACTCGCCTCCAAATATAAAAATCTCCTGCCAGACTCTTAAGTCTAATTGTTTTACTATATGCTACCGGACACCTGACTGTAAAGTTGCCAAGGAAAGCCGTCCGCTCAGGCTCCCGAGTCCCACCTGTGAGAGGCGTCCTCCGCTTCCTGGCTGCGGCTTCTCCACCCAGGACCTCAGTGCTGGCTGCCCAGGAGACTGCGCTCCTGCCCCTCGGGAACCTCCCTCAGCGCAGGAGTGCGAAGCCGAGGCCACTGACTCACAGAATCCTCTCTGATGGGAGCCATTCCCCAAGCTCCTGACAGCACATCGGGGCCACACGGAACAGTCACCGCATTTAAGGGCACCGACACTGACCCTCAGGGTCAGGCGGGACCCCTCCCCCAAGAAGAACACCAGGGCCATCTCCTGCCTTCACCCGCCGCTTCTGCCTCCTTCTCACGCTGCTCCTTCCGTCACCCCTTATCTAATCAGGAACCAGTGCTGTGTACCTCAAAACTACCCCAGACAGACTCACTCGTCTCGCTTCTCCTGCCACTGCCTGGTCCAGATGGCCAAGGCTGTCCTTCACCTAGACCACCGCCGGGGCCAAGCAGCCTTCCTGCGGCTTCTCTTGCTCCTCGCGTCCACAGGCTGCTTTGGCCGAAGACAGGAACTGCTCACCGGCCTACCCTCTTGGAAGCTTCCCATCGCTCCAAGAAGAGATGGGCCTGCTCAGCGCAGCTCTCAGGCCGCGTGTCCTCTGGCCCTGTGTGCCTTCTGCCCCCTGAACTGCTGCCCACCGGGGCTTCAGCACAGACGCCCTGAGTTCCTCCACCTGGGCAGCCCTGCCCGCCTCGCAGCCTGATGCAAGCACAGCTCACGGCCTCGCCTACGCGCGGGCTCCAGCCCTGACGGGGATCCTCCTTTTCATTCTCAAGTCTCATCTCCAGTGTGCCCTGACAGGGCGCCCCCGACCCCGCTGGAAGGGGACTTCTCCAGCCGGCCCCTCGGTGCTACGGCACCTCCACACACCACAGTTCCTCCGCTCGCTCTCTAGCTCTTGAGTGAAATGTAACCCATCACGCCAACGACCCTGTCTTGCTCACTGCCGGGGACACAAGAGCTACCTGGCACTCCACTCGTGTTTACTGAGCACACAGGGATCAGTTCTCCCGGGCAGAAGTCAGCGAACGGGGCTCTTCCGCCAGGTACTATGGAGATGACCCTTCCTGAATCAGTTAGACCCAGGTTCATGTACATGTCAAGGTCTGTGTATTACAAAGGGAGTTTTAACTATTTTATTCTAAAAATATCCACAAGGCAGGTTGGTTAAAATATCTGTACTGAAAAAATGCTTCCTGCCAAAGCTGCCTGGGAACATAGATAGGGAAAATTTTGTAGTCCTAACTCAAAACTCACTGCATTTGGCAAACTTTATTTAAGTACTTTTCTACATTACCCCTGGAGACTTAAAAATGCATTCAAGGGGCCGGAGGGTTAGCTCAGTGGTTCCAGCGCCTGCCTCACAAGCACAAGGTCCTGAGTTCGATCCCCGGTAACCACATAGAATGCTGGGCGTGGAGACTCACGTCCATCAACCATCAATACCACATACCACAGTGCCGGGCGTCGTGGCTCACGCCTGTCATCCCAGCACTCGGGAGGCAGAGGCAGGAGGATTGCTGAATTCGAGGCTTGCCTGGGCTACATAGTGAGCTCAGAGCCACCCTGAACTACAAAGCAAGACCCTGTGTCAAAAAAAAAAAAAAATGCATTCAAGGCAAAAAGATACAAACACTACACACTTCAAAATGCACTGGGCTGTGGACCTAGTATTTCTACTTTGCTTGGAAGGAAAAATAAGACCATCATTCATTAAACTTCAATAAATACTACGGTGAGTTAACATGATCTTACCTGATAAGATCCTCTCTGTCTTGGAAGATTTGGGTTTTCCGACTGATGGTGTAACTGGGAAACTCCATTCGGCCCAGAGTGACCAAAAGCACCGTGGAAAGCTGACCTTGACCACCACAAGCACCTTCTTCTTCTTCCACAGAGTCAGTCAATGTAAACAGGAGCAAGACGCGAGAAAACACAGCTCTGGGACCTTTACAGATGCGTAGTGACTGTCCAGCCAACCCTTTGGCTCTGAGAAATACACATTATGGAAATACTTTCCTGGTTTTGAACATCGACATATCATATTTTACAAGCTATTATAAAGATAAATTGCCTGCAGATAGTGTTGCGCACCTACAATCCAGCACTCTGGAAGCCTGAGGCAGGGTGAGCTGAGAATGAAGTCTACTCAGTCCTGGATGTCTGCAAGGTGAGCCTGGAGGTCTGACAGGAGGGCGCTCTGACTCCAGCCGTTTAGAGTCTGGATGGCAGGCTCCCCAGTCTCAGCACTACTGATAGGCCGAGTAATTTTTGTTATAGGTTCTATGCCACATGTTACAGTGCGCTGAAGAGCATCCCTCGCCTCTACTCACAAGATACCACCAGAACCATGTCCCCCAGTGGTGACAATAAACGTCCTCGGATGTTATCAGAGACCTAAGAGGACCTAAGAGAACCAGAGCAGGATCCTCTCAAACTACCATTTTATTAGGTACACTCATTTTACAGTGTCCCCAAATGCCCGCGTCTGAGCTAGAGGTATAGTTTGCTAGTAAAACACTTGCCTAGTATGCACGATTCTCTGGGTTCAATCACTAGGGCTGCAAAGGAAGAAAAGAACAAAGAAAGGGGAGGAGGGGTAATGCCCGTTTTCTCCATCTGCAGACCAGCGCCCAGGGATGCCCTGGGCTGCAAAAGGAAGCATTAAACATGGGAGACCAAGGATCGATTCTCCTAGGATTGAAAAAGTGCAAATAACACATTTTTTTCTCTTTCTCATGATAACAGTAGAGAAAGGTAACCAGGAACTGCCCTAATTTGGATCTGTCAGGAAACTCTTCAAATTCCACTGCTGCCAGGCGGGGTGGTGCATGCCTGTGTCATCACAGCGCTCTGAAGACTGAGGCAAGAGTCTGAGGCCAGCTTGGACTGCACAAGGCCAGCTGGTCCTACCTAGCAAGACCTGTCTCAAAACTAAAAAACAAAAATCAGACTCCACTGCTAGGAACTACACCAAAATGAATAAACATGCACAATCTGAAAGGAGTTTAGCACAACTAAGATCATCTTGAGAATGTTATGCTTGTCTGACGGCATGAAGCCTTGTGCATTCATACTAATTATATGTCAACAAAAATTTTTACTTAAAAATCTAAATAACTGCCCTAAAGCCCATAAGAATAGAGTTAAAACTATTTTTCTTGAGTAATAAAATACTAGAATTTACTAGAGGCTTATCATCTTTGTCCTATTAACTACTGATTTCCCTTGGTCCCAGAAATCAGTGTGGACTTACAACACAAATTCTGAATCATAAACAAAGAAAGACTCCAGGCTACTATAATTAAGGTTCCTCCAGACTTTTCAATCTAATCCCAACTGAAATAAGCAATTATAGTTTAAGAAAGTAAACCATCTATATTAATAAAGTAATATGCTATGAAGTTTTGTGGGTTTTTTCCAGGGCCTCACACAGGTTAGGCAAACGCTCTTCCACTAAACTACTCTTCAGCCCCGCTATCAAAACTAGGTGTTTTTATTGCAATAGTCAACAAACCTTTTTAAGATGACAGCTCCAATTCCAGGCTGACTCTTGCCCCAAGTACAGACCGAACGCTGCTTGGCCAACCTTTGAAAGGCGTCCACCAGCTGCTGTTTCTGCCCACCGGGATTTACTAAGTGGAAGGTCTTGGCCAGGGCTTTCAGTTCAGGAGCAGAAAGCAATTCAAGTGCTTCAGAGAGCTCTTGTAACTCAGATTCTAGAAGCATTAACATGAACAAAATAAATTAACACTGTGTTAAAGAACTTAACTATTTTCTAGCTTTACTCACTTGGAGAAGAAGAAGGTTTGGCTAGATGAAAATAAATGAACTTTACTGCAAAGAGTTTAATGATTTTGCTGAAACCAAAAACTAGTTTGGCAAGAATAACAGAATTTCTCCCTAAAAATTACAGGACAATGTGACTGTAACAAAGACAACAGGAATATCCATTATGGTTTGAGTGTCCCCCTTGAAAGCTTGCTGGAATATATCTTCTGTCTTTCTCATCACAAAAGCTGCAAAGGGACCTCACCACACCAGGTCACAGAAACCGATCACCAGCTCTCTTCTCCCCACAGCCGCTCCCTGCTCCCTCACTCAGCAGCCAGGAATACTCCCTGCCTGTCGCTGTGGGCCGACACTGCACCAAGGCGAGGCGTTCGGCTGAGTCAAGCCGAGCCGCTCTCTGCCTCCACACAGCAGTTCCAGGCAGTACCTTCTTCCAAGCAGTAAATGCTTACTGGGTGTGCACGACAGTGAACAATGTGCTTGTCCCGAGGAGTTAGCTCTGAGTATGCTAACAGGGACACATGTCAGTCTCCTCTGCTGAGCCAGGAGGATCTCCACCCGAACGCTTCCGGTCTCTCCTACCCAGCCCCACCCAAACAACTACCGAAGTGCATCTTTACCCACTGTTCCCAACTCAACTCCAAAGAGAACATGGGCTCATTTTAAAATAGCATCAACTTGAAGCTCTCCTCTTTTATTCTCCTTGTAGCTAACTTTCCACACAATATTGTCATGTGGGTACTTAACACTATAAAATAGCACAGTATCACTGAAGAAGACAGTCTCCTTTAGTGTTCACGTGGGTTTAAATCAATAAAACACTTCTCCAAGCAGTAAGCACACAAAACCGTGTGTGTGTTTCTGTATGAGGAAATAAAGATTTCAGAGGCAATACTGACTGCAAACAAGCCAGCTTCCCTCCATCATGAAGATAGGAATCTGAATAAGGTGAATTGAGTTCTTGCTGGAAAAGCTGAAGAGAAATGTAGCTCTTCTGTGGTACAATAGGTGACTTTATGGTTGTAAACCAAGAAAGCAACAGTAGATCTCTATGGTATCAGTTTGAACCCACGCTATGAAAGGCTTTGGCATCACCTGAGTTATTTATTACCGTAGATTAAATACTGTTTAACAACCGGGAGATGCCACCTTCTGCGTGTCACCAGCACTCAGCAACAGAGGACAGTTCTTCCTCCCAGCATACCTGTCTGCAGAAAGCCTGCATGCTGCAATTCTTCAATCACAGGTGTTAGGTCTGGAGCAATCTCTTCATATTCCAATTTGTTCAGTTTAATCCAGGTTAGTTTACGTTGAAAGAGCCTTACATATAACTTCTGACCATTAGCTGCAGTAAAATTAACAGAAATGGTGTAAAATATTACCTTTCATTCTAAAAGAACAACATACAGATACGACTTACTTTTTAAACCTGAGGTAATGTTTAACAATATTAGCAATATATTATTAGCAATACACATTTTCTTTTGCCTTATGTAAAATGATGTAAGTTTATGATAAAACCCATTTTAAAAGTTCCAATTCAGCTACAATTACTGGTCATTTAAAAATTTCACTTTCTATATTTCTATTCCCTCAGAGAAGACTTACTTAGAATTTTAGTTATTTTATTCAATTTTAATTCATTGATATTCTACTTGGCTTGAAAATAATGTGAATTTTCCAAAAGAAAAAAAAATGCCTATCTTTTTGTAGGACAGTGATTTTTAACCCAGTGATCTACACTCACTACACTTGTGAATGTTTAGTCTGTGTCCTTAACTACCTGAATTATCTTTAAATTTCTGTCAACTCCAAAATGATACAATCATAGTTCTAAATCTCCAACATTCATTTTCCTTTTTATTCAATTAGCAGTAGTTATTTTCACATTAAGACATACTGGATACAAGTCTTCACAGAGGATATATACGAGTATGTTGAACTTGTACTAGGGAAACTGTCCGTTTCTCAATAACATGAAAGGACAGAGCCATCAACTACCTGACCATACTAATGTAATCAGCACCCAAGCAAAGGATGCAACTCCCCCAGGTAAGAAGGCAACAGTATATCCACTTCCTAGTGAGGACGGCAGACAAGCTGTGTGGACACTTTACACTCCTGAACCCAGAGGAGTTGCTGGTCAAAAAATAATACTGGAAGTATCATAATAATTCTGTTGTGTGGATATAAAACAAAGTATTAGTAGTAAAGTTCAGGGTTCTTTTTAATCTACTAAAGAATTAGACATGGCCAGCTGGCAAACAGTATGGGCACCCAGTAAGTACATCGTGTCTTGAAGGTATTTCGTTCCTCAGTGCCCTCGTGGTGCTCTAGATTATGTGTAGCCACACAGGACGGCTTCTGCTCCAGACCTGCACTGCCTGTCTGGAGCCATCACTGTACCAAGGGTTTGAGGCGCAGACCGGTATTTTTGGATATACCGATGTAAGCTTGCAAGTTTCCATTTCCTCCACAACCTGACTTTGACGTGCAGAACCACGAATCTGAATGATGAGGATTAAGAAACATGCCCCAAGTTGGCTTGTTTTCTTGCAATTTATTTTACTTTCACTTTTGAGGAAATGGAGTGTGAAAACAACAAAACTACCTAAAAGGAAGCCTGATTACCTGCTCCATATGCAGAGTTCATCTTTCCAAGTCATGCTGTATTTTTTACCTGGCAAAGGTCTCCAACTATCAAATTTAAAGGAAAAATGGCTGATTCCACTGTAATTAACATACTGCTTTCAGAAGTAGATATCATGAGGCACAAAATCCTTTTACATGCAAATTTTTTCCATACAAGCCCTGTTTTATTTAGGAGCTTCCTGATTGCTACTCCTCCTCCCAGAGGGAATTCACAGAACCACAGCGATCCCTTGTGGCCAAGGATCACCACACATCACACCACACCCAAATCTGGACCACAAAAGGGAAACCATCTAAAGGCAAACCAGCTAGATACCTGATAACTGATAAAATTTGGTTATAACTTCCTTGTCCTCATCATCAAAGAGAAGTCTATCATCCTCGTTCTCCAGTACGGTTTTCAGAACCAAAAGGAAACTCCGGAGATAGTAAGGATGACTTGTGGATGTTCCCACTGTGTCACCAGGAATGTCACAGTTTGACTGCAGTGCCAGAGGAATGCTGCAGACAGTTTCATCCTTTAGGTCGCTGTCATCCTCCGGAAGAAGTTCTCGGACATCATTCCATGTAGAACCATCATTTGTGGAACCAGATTTTGCCTCTGGACCTGACAACTGTGTTTTAGCTTCTGAAGCAACAGTGATTTCTACTTCTTCACAGCTGTACACCTCACATTTAACATCCTTATCATGCACTCGTTTGACACTCTCTTGCTTTATAAGCCTGTCTTCCGAAGTGGACCTGGAATTCTTCCCAAGAGGTAAATTTGGTGAAAATTCTATGAGAGCCTCATCTGACAAGCCAGGGCTCAGGGCTAACCTCCCACATTCCTGCGTGGTCTTCTGGCTTTCAGCTTCTGCTATTTTACTATTATCCCCCACACATTCAGGAGCATTCTCTTCCTTTAGAAAAGCACATGTAAAAATATTTTCCTTTTGAGAACTATTCAAATTTTCGTCTTCATCCTCAGTTTCCAAACTGTTACCAGCCAGGCTCCTAACAGCTGTGGATATGGAACTCTGTGGACACCGACTGGCAAATACCTCATTCTTATCTAGGGACTTTTTAGCCTTCAGGTACTTTCTTGACAGTTTAGATGACAGGCTTCCCAAAGATATGACTTTCACGTTATGATTTCGCAGCTCTTCTTGATTTTGGCGTACGACAGCATCCTTACTTTTAAAGTAGGGACTGGTCTGTTTTCTACCCCCTCCTGCCAAATCACTCTGGCCAGGGGTTAAACTTGCCTTTGGTGGTGAGGAGGTCTCTGGTGTTACATCTTCTGAGGCAACACTGGCTGACTCTACTGTGCATGGATTTGAACTCGTTAAGCCAGCCTGCACCGGACCAACCTGAATGACATCCTCGTTAGCACACATCTCATCAAGGTGCTGGTTTAAGTCGTATCTGGGCACCATTTTACTACAAATGGGGCAGGCAAGTTTAGCAGGTGGTGCATTGTTAAAATAGGAAATAATAGAGTTAGAGACATTGTTTTTAGTTTTGCTGGCTGATAAGGTTCTACGGGGTCTTTTTTTGTCAGGAGCTTTCCCTTCTGGCATCATGCCTACAGTGTTCCGGTCAAAACTAACCCAAGTAGTAAGACTGCGGAGGCTACGATGAAAGGTGGCATGTTTTACTTTTACTTTTTTGGCCTGAACTAATACAAGGTAAGGTCCTGTGTAATCTCACGTCAGTCGTTCAGGCAATCGCTTCTTCCTACACAATAAACAACCAAGGGGTAAGCCGGCGTTCCGGAGATTAGGAAAGGGCGGGCTGGAAACGGCGGCGTTCACTCCTGGAGCCGGCGGTCTCGCCGACAACGCGGGGCTGCAGACGGGACGCGCGGGAAGCCGGCTCCGCACCCGCGTTCCGCGCCCCTCCCACAAGGACGTCGCTGGGCCTGTAAGGATAATTACAGCATCACCGTTTTAAAAGAGTTAATTCTGACCAGAGCCTCGGACCCAGCCCCTGCCTCCGTGACTTTCTCCGGGTGGACGTCACCGCCCGGCGCCCCCCGGGCCTGCCGCCTCAGAGCACACCTCGCGGGCGCGCGCGGCTGCCCATGGGGAGCCCGGGGCCCGCCGGAGCCCGGCGCACCGGCCACGCGACCCAGCCCGGCCGCCTCCGCCGGCCGCGACTGCGCCACCCGCCGGCCGCGCCGCCCCTCCCACCGGCTCCGCTCCGCGATGCAGGCATCCCCAGCCGATCCCCTGAGCCTCGATTCCACAGGCACGGCGAGTGGAGGCTCGAGCGATCGATCCTTTCCACTTTGGCTCTGGCGATGTGGCCTCCAGGAGAGACCCGCACAGGTCCTTTCACAGCGGAGGAGGCAGCCGCCCTGCGCCTCTGCAGCCCTCTGTGGCTGGGTGGATGAAACGTAAGCAAAAGATTGTAAATATGTTACTGGTGTCTTACATTTTATCGCAAATATTAACTATTATAAATAATACTACTAAATATTTAAATATATTAAGTACATAGACTGTATAAAGGATGCATATTGTATTCTTAAAACTAAAAATGAACGCAAAGACGTAGAGCCAAACACCCCATCTCTCCATCCCCTTGCCACGTGAGAAAGCTTTTATTTTGCTCTTTAAATTGGAGCTCCTATAAACCATGCGACAATTCAGCTTGTATCTCATTTATTCCACTTAACATGTTCTCAACTGCATACAGATGCTCGTATATTTAATGACTCTTAGATGACCTATACCTAAAAATGTAAACACCGTGTAAGTTATACTGAATTGTTTAGAGAATGACAAGAAAGAAGACAAGAAAGAAGTCTGCACATGTTCAGTACGGATGCAGTGCTTTTCCAAGTAAATCTGATCTATGGTTGGCGGAGTCCACACGTGTGAAACCCACAGGAACGAGGGCTGACCATACTGTGAATGAACGTGAGGGAAATCAAACCAGTGAGAAAGCAAGGCTTGTATACAGCTTCCATCTTCATAAGACTAGCAAAGGTCGTGAAGGTCCTGATCTGGGTGTGCTGACCATGTGCGTTCGTGTCCTATTCTCGGCCCAGTTTCTGCCTCTGTAGATGAGGACTCAGAAGGGCTTTCCAGCTCTAACCGAGCCACGCTCTAAAGGCCTACCAGTCTGGACTAAGGCTTACTGTGTTTCCATCACATCATATGAGGAGACTCCATCAGACAGACAAGCCGTCTCCCCTAGGTCACAGACCTCTCTGCACACCGCTGCTCCGCACCCCCGGCTGTCCTGGGCCTCTGGGCTCGGCTCTAGCCACACCTGTCCTGCCATCGGGTTACGGACAGCGCACCAGAGCCTCCACTATGAGGTCATTTCCCAAAGGGAGACACAGAGGCATGTGCATGACGTTCTGCTTGGTGAAATGACAGGACCGTGGAAGAAGATCAAGACCCAGAAGGGCCTCTGCGGTAAGCGGGGGGTGAGGAGGGCAGCGGGCTGGCCGGGCTCCCAGGAGGGGAGGAGGCTCTGGGGCCAGGTCCCACCTCACACTCAGACACACCTTCCAAACCCTGCTGGGCCCGTCATGGCCCTGGAAGTCTCAGATACTCCCCACGGATGCCAAGACAGTTCTCAACAATTTTATTATTGAGCAGAAAAACACAGAGGGAAGCTCACACATTAATATATACATGATATTCAAAATACATTACAGCTTTAATTTATGGACAGAAATATCTTTTTTCTTCTTCTTCTTTTCTGTTTTCTTGGCATCATTGATTTGCATTTTTACTTGATCTTGTAACTTAGAAAAGAATGCTTGAGAGGACTTCAAGGCCTTGTCCTTTCCTTCATCCTGCGGTTAAAAAAAATGCATGCTCAGGTTACAAAATGCACTCAAATGTGGAAAAATTGTGACAATGTACATATTTTTTTTTTGAGACAGGGTCTCCCTTTGTAGTTCAGGCTGCCCCTCAGTTCACTATGCAGCCCAGGTGAGCCTCGAACTCAGCAATCCTCCTGTCTCTGCCTCCCGAGTGCTGGGATTACAGGCGTGAGCCATCACGCCCAGCACTGTATGTAGTTACCGGGATCAAACTCAGGACCTTGTGCTTGCGAGGCAGGCGCCGGAACCACTGAGCTAAATCTCCGGCCCAATGTACATATTTATTATGTGTTTATAACGGTATAAATGTGAAGAAAGACTAGCATTACAAAACTGAGTCAGCTAACATCAGGGTTCTACCCATTCTGTGTGGCCGCGACACCCCTGTGGTTTCAGGGAGGAGGAGAGGAGGAAAAGCAGCAGCCAGGCCTTGGTCACTATGAGGACCCAGGACAAACGCAAGGCCCCGAGGCTACTCTGGCTGCCAGCCGGCCCTGCACCTCCACCTCCTGTCAGGGCACAGCCCACGCCAGCTGCTGTCCCAGGCCCCGCAGCTCGCCCTCCCTGCCCTTACCTTCAACAAGGAGGCTTTGCCAGCTTTGGTCAGCTGTTTCAGCTTCTCCGAAGCTACTGCTTTGCTGTACTTTCCTGCTTGACCTGAGTTGCTCTTTTCAAGCAATTTTCTCCGCTTCTCCTTCTCTTTTATTTTCAAACGTTTTTGATATTTCTTTTTCCTCCGTTCTCGTTTCTTGTCGGTAGCTGTTTTCTCGGCAGCTGATTTTAGATCTCCGGCTTTATTTTTCTCCTATGAGAACAAAAAAAAGAAAGCCCAGACGTATCAGTCAACCTAACCTATCACAAACTCAGGGACCTGGAAAGAGGAAACTGCTTAGAAGGGAGCCGATAGGCCACGTGTCCCCATCGCAAACGAACCCAAAGGCAGCCCCAACCATGAGGCTCTCAGCCACAGTTCCAGCCATGCAAGCCGTCTGCACCGTGGAGCCTCTGACAGAGCTGCAGGGATGCTGCGGGGGCGCCTCCGCTCTGCGCTCCTGCTGACAGCCGCTGGCTGAGCTCTGCGGCTCCCGTCAACCGAGGAGTGAGGGAGGCAGGAAAGGACTGATTTCGCCCTTGCCAGCCCATCGCGCCAGGCCTGTCAGTGCAGGGGCGGCTCTGACAACGGGTGCTGCAGTGCGGTAGAGCAGTAAGAGCGGAGGGGTGGCCTACTGCAAGCCAGCCCACATGGGACAGAGGACTCATCACTCCCTGCAGCTACTGAATCCAGCTTCTTCCCACACCCGGTGTTCTGCTACCTCAGAGTTCTTTGCACCTAAGTGCTAGGGATGAAATAAGAAGGCACATGCTGATTTGAAGTACTGCCAGTACATGACAATTTAAGCACTTTTTCCACACAACTTCACTGCTAGTATTCACACTGGATTAAAACAGTAACTGGAAATTATGGAATTATTTTGATACTTGTAGCTATAACTCATAATGCTTACATATAGGAGGGTATTTTTATTGTGAGGCAGGACCTTACTAAGCTGCTAAATTGTTCAGGTGGGCTTGAATTTGTGATCTTCCTGCCTCAGCCTCCCACAGCGTATGTCACAATCCCCAGCTAGAAGACTGGTTTTAAGTATCATCACATTCCCAGTTTGATTATCAGTCATCTGTTGGCAATCATAGGGGATTGGTTTCAGGATGTCTCGGACACCAACTTCTCACATGCCCAAGTTCCTTCATTATGTTTGTGTACAGCCTACAGTCTCCCAAAGACTCTAAATGACCTCAAGATGACTTGTAACATCTAACGCAATGGAAATGGTGCAGACAGTTGCTGTACTCTACTGTTTAGGGAATAAGAAAAGGTCTGTAGGGTGGGAACATAGCTTAGTGGTTCCAGAGCCAGCCTCTCAAGCAAAAGTCCTGAGTTCGATTTTGATACCACACACCACAGTGCTGGATGTGGTGGCTCACACCTATAATCCCAGAACTCTGGAGACAGAGGCAGGAGGATTGCTGTGAGTTGAAGCCCAGCCTGGGGCCACATAGTCAGTTCAGGGCCTGCCTGAACTACAAAGTGAGACCCTGTCTTAAAAAAAAAAAGAAAGAAAAGAAAAGGTCTGTATATATTCAGTTCATAATCTAAATACTGCTGATCCATGGTCATTTAGAACTCACAGATACACTGAGACTGCAGAGATACATTAGAATAAAAACTACAAACTCCAGGCAAAGGACATCACAGAGGCCAGACTGTTGGGAACTAACCCTAAGCAGGCACTGCCTTCTTACCTTGATCTCCTCAGGAGCCAGGAGGGCAGCATCGCTGACGCTCACAGGGGCCACTTCCTCCATGGTTATCGCTGGCAGGTTGGATACTACCTTAATCTCTGGCACCGGCTACCAAAGAGATGAAGCATTTAAAGACAAGTCAGAAGTGGTCCCAAAACACTATATATATATAACAACATATATAACTGGGAGATATTTTACCCCAGGAAACTTTACAAAGAAAAAATAAAGCCCCAAACACGACAGCAACCTGGATCCTAAGTAAGAGAAAAATGTCAGAGTATGAAAGAAAGCGTTTCTTTCACTGCATCACCTGGAACATTGTGTCCCATTGTTCAAGCTAAAGAAAGAAATATGAAGCAAATGAAGACAGTTAAAAAAAAAAAAACCCACAACAATAACAAAGGCTGCTAACTGGTAATTTCACTCTGCAGAGCTGGTGTGTAAAACTAACCTAAATATAAAAAGGGAAGTATCAAAGGGAATCTATACTGGCAATTTGCACTTCTGAAGAGAAAAAATGAGCAAGAGGCTTTCCAGGTGAGGCAGGAAGACAAAACACATTGATGCCTTACAAACAAGGAAGACAGCCATGGCCCAAAGGGCACGTTTTAGGCTGACCTAAAGATGAGCGGAGAACAGTGAACCCTCACCTGTGCACCCAGCGATGAAAGAAAGGAGCAGAGGGTGACAAACGTGGGAGGGGCACTAACTGTTCCCCACAAAGGGCTGGAAATAAGGAGTGGAAGAAGGAGGAGCGGCTCCCTGGGCAGAGGTGGGAGGGACCTTAAGCCTGCTGAGGATCCTGGGACCTATGTGGTAGGGCAGGGAACTAGGGGCCAGTGGGCAGGAAAGGATGAGGACACAGAGGCCAGAAGGCCCGGGAAGGCGTGTGTCCTTCAGGTCAGAGGCTTTTCACAGTAACACCAGCTGGCCATGAGAGGTTGAGATTTTTATCTCTTCGCTGTTTATTTTACACCAGCCAACACTAGCACTTTGGGAATCTAAAAATGGCTCTCAGGGCCAGGGATTTAGTTCAGTGGTTCAGGTGGCTGCCTGGCAAGCACAAGGACCTGAGTTTGATCCCCAGTACCACATATCACAGTGCCAAGCATGGTGGCTCATGCCTGTAATCTCAACACTCAGGAGGCAGAGGCAGGAGGATTGCTGTGAGTCTAAGGCTAGTCTGGGCTACATAGTGAGTCCAGGGCTAGCCTGAACTATGAAGTGAGACCCTGTCTCAATAAAAGGGAAAAAAAAATATATATATATACATATATATATATAAAATATTCATATATTATATATATTTACCAAAAATGGCTCTCAATCAGGCATGCTGGTATATGCCTGTAATTCCAACACTCTAGGAAGCTGAGGTAGGAGTATTCCAAATTTGAACACAGCCTGGGAAATTTAGCAAGATTCTCTCAAAATAAAAAGGGCTAGGGACACAGCTTGTGCAAAGGTCATGGGTTCATTTCCTAGTACCATCAAAAGAAAGTTTCTTCCCATCAATAATTTACTCTCATGTAAGCCTCACTTTGATTAAAAAAAGAAAAGCTAACCATCCAATAATTCTATTTGTTTCTTTCTAGGATAGGACCTGACTATGTAGCTCAGGCTGGCCTTGAACTCACTATGTACCCCCTATTAGCTTCAATTTCTGGCAGTCTTCCTGCCTCAGCCTCCCACATCCTGGGATTACAGGCATGTGCCACACTGGCTTTCATACAATAATTATTAATGCACAGAACACTAAAGCAGATATAACTGCACTATTTCCATTTTTCAGATCAGCAAACCCAGGTTTAGGAGGTAGAAACATGGGCTCAGTACTCATTATTTTAACTCCCCCAGGTCCTATGCTCCCATTTGCAAAAGAGATAGTTACAACTGCCTCAGTATTTTGCTCAAGCTCAGCTTGGGGATCTTAAGTCATTTAGCAAGAACGTGTCTCAAAATTACAAATACATAAAGCCTAGGGATGTGGCTCAGCACGAAGGTCCTGGAGAACGAATACATGACTGGCCAGGTGTCACCATGCGCCCCTGTGGTCCCTGCTCCTGGGGTGCTGGAGGCTAGAGGACAATTGAGTGCAGGCAACACAGTGTCTCAAAGAAGACTCGGGAACAAAGCAGCATCAGCTCGTGTGAAGGACCTAACATGGCACGCAGCAGGCCTGTTTGAGTCCATACTCGCTACACAAAGAAAACATTGGGTTTACCCGGAGGCTCACTGGAGGTCAGGCTGGGGCAGCAGGTCAGCAGGTCACCAAGGAACCAGACAGGAGCAATACTCATGGGAATAATTCAGAGGGAATCAACCAACTGCTACTCTCAGAACAAGTCCAGTGACCCAGGTGGCAGCTGCTTCACTTACACACTCAGCTCTGAACACACTTACCGGCTTCGGGATGAAGTGGAAGTTTGACAGTGCATCTAATTTTAAGAAGAGGGAATCCATCATCTTCTGAATTTCTACGTGCTCAGGATTTTCTTCTTCGGTACTTTTTTGCTTAAGAAGTAAGTTCAACAATATCACAAGGGAGCTTTATATAAATCACAGATAGAACACTAACCCCAAAAAAGGTATTCCCACTTTCTCAGCACCATGGCTTCAGCTACAAAGAAACATTCCAAAAACAAAACTAAAGGTGTCAGCGACTGAGAGGCCAGGACCTCCAAGAACACGGGATATGAGCTTTCGAAGCCATGGTTTATCATTACCTGACAGTTAGAACTGACAGTTTGAAACTTCTGTCATGAACTAAGCTGTTCCCATTATGATGGCTAGGATTTTTGGAAAAGGAAAAATAATAAGCATGGGGGAGGAGCCAGAGAAGTTAAAACCTCTGCACTGTTATAGGAAAGTAAAATGGTGCAGTGTAGGGACAGCAAATCTGGTAATCTCTCAAAGGTTAAATAGAATTGGTATTCATACGCAAGACCACTAAAGGCAGGTGTCAAACACAGGCATCCCACCTACAGTAGCCCGAAGCTAGTACCAACAGCCCAAACGGCCACCAATGGAAGCGTGAAGAGAAGGTGGCCCTGATATACCCCACCATCAAAACACTACACCACACGAGAGAAATCACCCTCGTGACTCCTTTCACGTGCGACACCCAATTAGGTAAATACAGAGCCGGGCCACACAGTGGCAGCTATCTACAGCTGGGGCGAGAAGAATGGGGAGCAGCTGCTCAACAGGCCGGGGCTTCCGAGCCGGTAACGTGTCTGGGGCTACAGAGGCTGTCTTTACACAACTCGGTATCAAGTGCTCCTGAATCACTCACTTTAGAATAGCTATTTTATGTTAGAAGCACAGCATGTCCACAAAGGAGAGGAGAAAAGAAAGTGTCCATGTAGACATCATACAATCATCTAAATAGCCAGGCACTTTTTTTTCCCTCCCTTATTTGCATATCGTTTGTTAAAAATTTGTTTTGATTAATCACATTGAAAAAACTGGCAGCAGATTCAATTCTACTAAGGAAGAAAAGTAAATTTCATACTTTTTTCCCTGGCCCCAGCATGCTAATTCTAAAAGGCTAACATCACTTTTTGCTTGCTTGTTTTTTTAATGACACAGAAGATACAAAAACAACCAGGAAGGACTTGTTCTCTGTCTCCAGGACACCAGATATACCCACAGACCTCCTTTTGCTGTCTACCACCAACACCTATAGCCCAGCCATGTCTAGGCACACACTGCAGCTGCTTCTTACTATTTTAACTTCTTTTTAAAAAAAATACTATGGTAGCTGGGCACAGTGGCTCACACGTGTAATCCCAGTACTCGGGAGGCAGAGACAGGAGGACTGCTGAGTTCAAGGCTTCCCTGGGCTACATAGTGAGCTCAGGGCCAGCCTGAACTACAAAGCGAGACCCTGTCTCAAAAAAAAACAAAGCAAAAAAATCCTATGGTGGTGTATGCTGCAGTCCCAGCTATACAGGAGGCTGAGGCGAGAGGGTCACCTGAGACCAGCCAGGACAGCACTGCAAGGCCTGTCTCAGAACAAAAACCCCCATGAACATGGACTCTCACCTCAGCCTAGGCAGATTCAATATGTTTCTGATCCATATTCCACACACAAATGTGAGGTCAGCCATACGCCGACTGTCTGCCACCACCTTGCCTGCCACCGCTAGTGCGGTCCCAGGGCTTAGGAGATACTGACAGTCATCCCACACTACTTCACACCGGAATGAGCTTACAAGTAGTCTGGCTGATTAACACACTAGAACTCCAAGTCCATCCGTACCCCAAAACTGGTTGTTGGCTTCTAAGACAAAAGACTACTCTTACAGAACTGGCATCAACTGTTGGATTTCCTCTCACAGCTATCAAACATTTTCCATTTTCTGAATCTCTTCAAAACAGCCAGATGTTCAATATTCACCGCCTGATGCTACCTACATCACCCTTCCAATAAGGCCCTGGTGAATTCTAATTCAGGTATTTCCAGTCCTTCCACACCACAGTGGTGCCAGCGCACTGCCTCCTATGGCTGCCTAAGTGGCACCCTTATTTAAAACAACCTCCCATGGCTTTACAGAATAAAACCCCATCTAATTTCCAGGCACATATGGACCACATTCCCAGTAAATCCACTGGGACGCAGTCACTCAGTACTTAATCTTCTCACCCTACTGACTGGAGATTACTTCTAATGTCTAAAACTCAGGATGAACTCACAATCACGTAAAATACATCAGTAACTTCAAAATACCCATGAGAAATTATTTCAAAATTACAGCACGATATAACAATTGCTACCAAGTCAACAGCTGGCTGTGCGAGGATAAGAGGACCAGGGTCTAACCGCAAAGCAAGCTCCCGACCTCTACCCTACAGGGCTCAGCCTCGCACTCAGATGAAGTGAACAAAGAGCTCAAGACTTATTTCAGGATTGCAACAGCCACAGTCTATTTCGTCAGTTCTCCTCATTCCTTTCATAACAATAGCTCTGCCCTACTAGCCTCTCACCTGGCTGAGTTTGATGTATTCCTGCTCGTAAATTTCAGCAAGGCTCAGTTTACTCTTCTCATGGTCTAATGTCAGACGCTTCTTATACTCATATGCATCCTCTTTAGGTTTCTCCTTACGTACTACGTCATCCCAAGCCTGAAGGAGAAGTTAACACAAGTTAATGAAATCAGGAATTTACTCTAGGCCTCAAGTAAGTACTGTAACATAAAAGAAGCAGTTTTCAATTTCAGAAATGATTACTCAAGTCTCAAACAGTAAGTTTTAAGAAAAACAATGAGGGCATCAACTCAAATATCCTCTGCTGGGCAAATATCCTCGTCTGGGCAACTGAAGAGACCACTTGTATTAAATGTCCTTTTCCTGGTTACCCACATAATTCCACATTTCCCCATTGTGCTTTGTTTAAAAGTCTTGCGTTTATTTTCTGTCATTACAAATTTTTAGAGATTCTGATATACTTCTTCCTCCCCCACCCCCACTATTTTAGACGCAAATACATAGGGAACTTTACACACAAATTTCAAAGCCTTTTCTTACTGTGCATGCCACACAGCTAAATATTCTAACCCAGCAATCCCCCTACCTCAACACCAGAGAAGCTGGACTGCAAATACACTCCACTGAGCCAGGCTCTTTGGTCTTAAGGCTTCTAAATAAGGAACATTGTTAAGTGGAAATGAAGACAGGATTATGCTTACTCCCCGAATACTCTATTTTGAAAACTTTCAGTAAAACTTAAGTGCTAATTTCACTCCTGCTGACCTGATCTCTTATCCTCTGCTTAATGATGTCTTCCAGTTGGAAGGTGGTTTCCTCCGTGATCACAGGTGCTGAGGAAAATACAGCATGCATTAATTAGGAGGATGTGCACACACAGCGACCTTCACAGTGTGGTCCTTGGACTTGCGGCATCAGCAATGCCCCAAAACTTACTGGAAATGAAAATTCTCAGGCCAACCCATAGTCCCTGAACTAGGAAGCAAGGGAGTCGGACAATTATCTGTACGTCAATATGCTTTCTGATGTTCCCTCAAGTCTGAGAATCATAAAACTAGAATACAGACACTGTTACCTACTAACACCTCTTTTCCATGAAACTGGAGACTCTTCCTTTCTTTCCCATTCTCTCTTTCACTGAAATAAAATGGAAATTCATCTGGACTTAGTGGGTTTAGGAAGAATTTTATGACATGACCAGGTTTTGGGCTGAAGTTCAGAATTTAATCAGGGGACTGCAATAGAACAGAAGACTTGAAAAACAGAAGACTGAAGCTCAGGGTAGGGTGGCAGTCCATGCCTATAATCCCTGTACTCTGGCAGACTGAGGAAGGAAGACTGCAAATCTGAGCCTCGTCTGGGCAACTGAAGAGACCAAGAAACCCTGTTTCAAAATTAAAAAGAGTAAAACAAAACAAAACAGTAAAAAGGGTTGGGGATGCAGCTCAGGGCAAAAACCCTGGGCTCCATCCCCAGCACCATTAAAATCTCAAAGCAACATCAGAAATCTGAATGTCAACTATATATAGGACTCATTAGGGTGTTAGTTTTCTGAAGGCATCACTGCCATCACAGCTCTCAGACAGGTACAAATGCACAGTCAAGTGCTCATATGTTGACAACGTACTTATGAATGATCCCTGGGGAAAACCAGGCATAGACACAAGCACACATACACACAGGAGAGAAGGTAACCACGCCAAAATGTTAATGACTGGTCAATCCAGTTGAGTAACCTACAGATGCTCATTGTACTATCTTTTCAATTTTTCCCCATGTTTGCAAGTTTTTATAAAATGTGACCACCAAAAAGGCAGAGACAAAGACTTCACAGAAGCCAGAGGGCCGCCTACCCATCCGCACGGCATGGTCAAAGTGCAGGGTCTCCTCCAGCAGACTGTTCTCAGGTCGCTTCTGGGCCGTCACCTCCCCCTGAAGCTGCCAAGGCTTTTTGTCCAACAACTCTTTTTCTAAAGATGCGATTTTTTCATTCATCTAAGGAAGAGATTAAAGAGTTACTGTACATTCACAAAGAAAATAAATTTACTTGTGTAAAAACAAAGTATCTTAAAAAGTGGGAGGACAAGAAATGTATTACTCCTCAATGCAATTGTTGTGTTCTCAGCACCTTTTTATTATACAGATAACCCATTTCCTCTGCCTGAAGTGGGGTGAGCTGCAGGCAATCTTTTTCCCCACTGGTTTGAAATGCAGTATTTAGAAGGTACCAACCTTCCCTGGAAGGGAATTACCTTTTCTTGTCTTTTTTCAAAAGAGGATTTAATTTCATCAGAATCTTTCTTTATATTTAACACAAATGTATCTTTATTTTCCTCATCATCTGGCAAAGCAAAAGTAACTCTTTTCAAGCCTTCTTTATGTTGTTTACCATCTTCACTTTCTTCAAGGTCATTGTCTTCATCCCTAAAATACCAAAATGCTTATCAAAAGAAAAACATCACTTTTCACTAGGAAAAAAAGAGGAATCTTCGATAAACAATCTTTAATACCCAAAGCTACCAGACATTTGAAATTTCCAGAGCCATTAAATTATTAAAGAGCAGAAGGAATTATTTGGGTGAAATATAAAAACTGAAAAAAAAATGCTCAATGCACACAAAGAAATTATTTCATTGGCCTATAGTAAAAACTTAATTCACAAAAATAACATTAGAGGGGGTTGTGGGTAGGTAAGGATATGGGTAAAAATGAGAATTAACTTGTGTCGTATACTGGTACAAATCCCACACTGTTCAGTGTGATTGTGAGTTGTCTATAAAATGTACCAATAAAGAATTCAATTAAAAAAATAACATTAGAGAACGGTATTGACACAAAACCCAAACCAGAGCGTCTTCCTTGTAATAAAGCTGAGTTGCTGCTGCCAGTGTTATTTTTTTTATTAAATGATCTCCAATGTCCCTTACAAGCAGAGACTCGCTTTCAGTTATCCTGAAACTATCTGACATTAGAGAACATGCTATTTGGCCTTTGAAGACAAGCATATTTGATGACTACGAGTAAACCTGCGTGACTGGGCAGTTCCAGTCTATAATGTAGATTTAAAACACTCACGTTCCAGAAATGCTTTCTTCATCTGCTTCTTCTTCTTCTTCTTCAGCAATTTTTTCCTCTTCTTTGTCTGAATCCAGGTCATCGTCACGAACATTTGATATGTCTTCATCACTCTCAATTGGATCAAAGAAATCTTTATATTTCAGATTTCTGGAACTTTTACCTGACTTAAATAAAAAGATGTAAGAAACATTTAAATATGGGAAAATATAGTACACACACATATACACGAAATGTTTTCTGACCTTAACAGTATCAGCTAGTTACTGGGGGAACTAGCAACTAGTAACACTGTTACAAAGCCATAAAAACAACTGAACATAACGAAATGAAGTTTGGGTCCTTTTATAACTGACAAAATAAGCGCACAATATTCTGTTATCTCTAAATCTCCTAACTATAATTATTTCTAAAATAATCCAGTCTAACTAAAGTACTAAAGGCCTTCCTTGCCCAGTTACTTTTAGTGTTGGGTAAAAATTTAATTTCTTCAACAAATGATTAGTTTTCCCTCTTCTCTCCCAAAACTTTACCTTAAGTTTTTGATTTTCAAACAGTCCTCCACCTTCATCAGAATCAATGTCTTCAAAAAAGTCAATATCTTCTTCCTCATCCTCCTCCTTATCCCCTTTCTGCTCTTCTTCTTTTTCTATGGTCTCTAAAAAGGTCTCCATTTCAGATAACTTGAAGAATTTATCATCTACTATGGACTTTTCTCTTGGTTTCTTAGGCATCGCGTTTTGAACCTTGCTCTGCTGTTCCAATTTGTCAATATCAAAATCAAGATCAGAATCTTCATCACTGAAAACTGGGCTCTCACACAGATCAACTTTGCTTGAGTTTTTCTCTCTCTCACCCCCTTCAGGATCACCATCACCCTCATCTGACATTTTTTCTTCCAAATCTTGTTCTAGGTCCTCCTGGCCATCAGCTTCCATCTCTGAACCATCCTCTTCATATGCTGCCTCTTCGTTCTCCAGAAGACTGATGTCTTCATCTTTAATTGTTTCACTAACCGCATCCTGGAAGTAGTGTAAAACTGGTTCATTTTGCAATTCCAATTGCTGCCAAATCTGCTCATCATCAAAATTGTCTATCACAAGTTTTTGCAAACGACTTCCAGGTATGCTGCCATTCTCCACTACTTTATTAAAATCATAAAGAACTTTTGTTAAAGAAGTGAAGTTTGATGCTAATCCATCTTGAATCCTATTGAAGGAGGGGATTAAATGAGAGGTAAAATTACAGATAATAATCTCATAGCACTCTGATTTAAAAAAAAAGAAAGCCAATTGTTGTGCAAATCAAAAAGTAAGTATAGATTCTGGTTTCCAACAGTATCTTGTTGGTGAGCCACAGTGATTTTATAAGAAAACTGTCAACTTATTTGAATCTACTCTACAGACTTTAGGTAAGAAAACCATATAGAAGCCAGATGTAGTGCTATGCCCCATTTGGGAAGCAGAGGCAGACCACATGAGCCAAAATCTCAAGACTACCCTGGTCAAGATAGGAAACTCCATCTCAAAAACAAAACAAAGTAACCATTATACATCTGCTTCCTTCAGGATACATAGTGAGTCAGTCTTAAATTTTCAACTCCGCTGCATTATACACCATTCCATTCATTCAACCCATCAATAGTCAATAACTGCTTTGGCTACAAAGATTGGGAAAGTCCTCTCTGAGGATATGATATTTGACATGAGAACTACAGATAAGAAAATTCTCTGTTAGAAAGATCTGGATATGTGTTTGGGGAAGAAGAAAGCGCAAAAACATACTGCTTAAGATAGCACAGCTGCTCTGTAGTGAAGGAGACAGTGAGGTTAGATAGGCTAGTGTGGGAGCCAAATTATGCAGGACTCCGAGGTAAAAGCTTGTCATTTTAAGTGTAGTGAGAATACACCAGAAGGTGAAACAGAACGAACGATTTATGAAAAATAATCTATACCAGGTAAGAATGAAGGGTGGGATCCTAGGAAGTTGATGCAGCATTCCAAGCAAAGGAGAAGGGAGATTTATGCTGAAGTCAGAGCAGGGAACACTGTAAGTAGGAGTCAGATTCCAAATATAATTTGGAGGCAAAACTGAAAGAGGTACAACAGAGATTTTAAAAAGAAAAATCAAAACTGGTTCTGTTCTAACAATTAGAATGACAGAAATGCCACTTACTTAAACAGGGAAGGCTTGGTCTGTGAGACATGTGCAAATGAGTTCAGAGGAGCACGGTGTTTTCTGTTTGTTTTCTAAAGTTCTATTTTGGACATGGTAAATTTGAGATGCTGAGAGAATGTAGCTGTCTCTAGAGGGTCTCAGCATAGGATTTGAAAATATAAACCCATGTCACAATTTTATAGATTTCACTTGAATTTTTTCAGTAAAATAAGTACAAAATGCGTGTGATGGGAAAACAGATGGCAGTCCTTCTCAACAAGCTCAGTGGTAGGGGCGGGCAGACCAACAGCAAGTTTATACTTTCAATAAAGTTTGGTAATAGTGGGCAATGTATGCTTTGAAGGCACAAGTTTGGAAAGAGCAACTACCGTGGTGCATGTCTGGAGATGGGAGGCATAAGCAAGCCTAAGGGAGGCCTCTTTAACAGCGGGGCTTAGATTGATTTGACAGCACACAACTGAGGGATCCGCTCGGCGCAACTGGCAACTCTTTAAAAATGTGACAGACCACGGAGGCATAACAGTCTGGAATTTGGAAAAGTTAGCTATACTCCCTCTTTCTACCCCAGAATTTGCCGCCCACCGGCAACCCAGAACAATATGGGCTGCTCTCCGAGCTCAAGAGCGGCGTACTCACGTGAGGAAACACTCCGGTTTCTTGGTGGCGTTGCTGATCTCTCTCAGACACCTCTCCAGGGTCCGCCGACGCCAGACCCGCGGAGCCATCGCTGTCACAAACTCCAGGAACCGCGCCACATGTTCCGGAAGAGGGGCGAGCGGAAACCGCAAGACAAAGGTTCCCCTTCCGCAACCCCTGACTTGGAACCAAAGGTTCCGCAGCGCAAAAGTTCCGGATCACCCACTGCCCGAGCCAATGGCAGCGCGAGAATTATCGCTGGGCCCCGCCCCGTCCCGCCGCTTCTGTCTCCGCCCTCTGCCCCGCCCCTCCCCGCCCCTCCTCGAGGTTCTGGGGTCTAGTCCTGGAGATGGCGGGAGCGCTGAGGACGGCGGCGGCGGGCGCGGCAGGTGAATCCGGGTGCGGTCCGGGCGCCGCGGGCGGGGCGCGGAGACGAGGGCCGCGGGGCGGACGAGCACCGGGCCTGAGGCGCATTTCTGGCCGCTGTTCCCACCTCTGCCGGACAGGACTTTAACGCGGGTCCTCCTTGGGGTGATTCGCGGCCACCTGCTTCGCACAGTTGAGGTCACCGGTTTTACCTGTGGGCCAGACGGGCGAGGGGCCTGCCCAGGGGAAGGGCCGGGCGCAGTGAATGCTATTTACCGCCCCCGCGAAGAGACAGGGAGACCCGCGGAGGGGCAGGTCCTGAAAGATTTGCGAAGAATCCCAACACGTCTGGGGTCCTGGGAACACCTGCAGGTCCCTGAGGTAGAGTCTCCGCAGAGGGTGTGACCCTCGTGCTCTGGACATCAGGATTTGGAAGTTCCTGGAGTTCTCTCCACTTGCATTAAAACAAAACAAAGCCGAACGGCAAAACAAAACACACCCGTGCTGCATAAATCAGTGAGGACAGATGCTCAAGTTTTCTGACCTCCAACTTTCTTCTCTCCTTTGCTTCTTTTGCTGCTTTCATGAAGACAAGTATTTCCCTTAATCAAAGATTTACAGTCATGCTCCAGAGTCGCTCATATCTTCAAAACGTGGTCATGGGGATGACCCTTTGCTGATATTAGAGATCTCTCCTAAGGTTGCTCCTTCTTTTCCACCTTGTGGAATGTACAGTCCTATTCATCCTTCGAAGTCCCATTTCAAACTGAGCTCTTCATTGATCCTTCTAGAATTTCTCACCAGTCACAAAAGCTCATAATTTTCTAATATTATGTATTGCCAGGACACTGAGCTAAGCAACATGTAAAGCAAAAGTGCGTCCTAATAGGTTCAGCTGTCCCACATCAGTTTAGAAGATAGGTAGATAGAAAGATATGAAAAATTACTGTCAGCAGGCTGAGCACAGTTAATAAAAATGAATTTCCAGGGCCGAAGATTTAGCTCAGTGGTTCCGGCACCTGCCTCGCAAGTGCAAGGTCCCGAGTTCAATCCCGGTAACCACAAACAACAATGCTGGGTGTGGTGACTCATGCCCACCAGCAATCAGTACGACATACCACAGTGCTGGGCATGGGGGCTCATGCCTGTCATCCCAGCACTCGGGAGGCAGAGGCAGGAGGATTGCTGAGTTTGAGGCTTACCTGGGCTACATAGTGAGCTCAGGGCCATCCTGAACTACAAAGCAAGATCCTGTCTCCAAAAAAAGGATTTCCAATTAATTTCAGGTGACACTGAAGTTTTGGTGGTAATCTACCTCATTGGCCTTTCTATCCTTGGTAAAATACAAGTCAGCTCTTTGAAAAAAAAAAAACCTCACAAAACAAACAGTTATGTATTATCCTTTCAGAAGCCATCTCTCAGAAAGTAGGAATATACCAATGATATTAAAATTTAAGAATCAAAAACTCAGTAAAAATTTCAGAGGAATGAGTTTAATGACAATTTCACAACATTAGTTCTCATGTCAAACAGTTGTGGACTGAGGCCCAGCCTCACTACTTAATGTAAGCTTCAAGAATATTACACTTACTCCCTGTCAGAACTATTTATTTCTGAAATGTAAAGGTTAAATAAAATCTTCACTGATCTTTTGCCTTTATCTCTATTTTGTGACCATGAAAACTATCAAAAGAACCAGTCTACATCATCATGGACTTCTGACTTAATATTTGTAACTTCATAGTTTACTTAAGCACAATTACAGATTTAGGAAAGGTTATAAAATGGCACTGATACATAACTAAACAGTGACGGAAGCCTATAGGTCTATACTAGAAGGTGAAGTAAAATCGAATAGCTTTCACTCCATTGTATGCACCTCTGCATATGACAAAACATAGAGAATTTCTAGAGATTATTGGGAGCATACAGCAGCATTGGATATAATAGTATATAATTTTTCATTTCTATATGACGTTGAAAGTTTTCAAATTAAAAATCAATAGTCATGCCCTAGGATTTAGCTCATTGGTTCCGACATCTGCCTCACCATCACAAGGTCTCAAATTCAATCCCTAGTACTACCACAATGCTGGGCGTGGTGGCTCACGTTTGTAATCCCAGCACTCGCGAGGCAGAGGCAGGAGGATTGCTGAGTCCGAGGCTTGCCTGGGCTACATAGTGAGCTCTGGGGCAGCCTTAACTACCAAGCGAGACCCTATCTCAAAAACAACAGTCATGAGCAGTTTAGGTGAACTGAAAAGCTATCATAAGCATCTAACTTTAACTCGGCGAGTACTATAAATCTAAATTCCTATGCCTACAACCAAACAGCATATTATGCTTTTAAGACCTTTTTGCAATAAAACTAAAACAACAGTAATCACCAAATACTAAATACAATCAGCAGTACATTGAAATCAAGCCCCTATAGTAATAGTGTTGTCCCTGTCACAAAATGTAGTAAATTGTGGACTAATGAATGAAGCAGTGGACACAAAAGCACTGCATGCCAACACATTACCAAACACAAGTAACCTTAGCTGTTTTGTTTTTTGAATTATGTACTGGAAATTGAACCCAGGACCTGGTACCTGTGAGGCAAGTGTTTTTGACTGAGCTACATCCCTACCCCTTTTATTTTTGAGACAGTATCTTGCTAAATTGTACTGGCTGGCTTTTCCTTGACCTGAGCAGCTGGGGTTACAGGAGTATCATTTAACCTCATGACACTCCTATGGGGTGATGTTTGTTTGTTTGTTTTCATTTTATGTAGGTAGAAACAATGGCAAAAGAGGTTGGGTAACTGGCTTAAGCAATACATCTGATAGTAAAGTCAAGTTTAAGCCAGAACAGCCAAGTCCTGGAGCCTATTTCTTGTCACAAGGTACATTGCCTTAGGTGAAGATATATTTAAGTGAAAGTTGCACAGCTTTGCAAATCTAAAATCACCTGAAGTGCGTACCTCAAATGGGTGAACTTCATGGTACGCAAATTATAAATCTTTTAAAAACATTAAGATGTTGAAAATATTAGTTAGTCACAATTTTATGAAACTTTCAAGGTTAATATCTAATTTCTTTCTTTCTTTTTTTAGTTTTTATGGAGACAGGGTCTTGCTTTGTAGTCCAGGCTGGCCCTGAGCTCACTATGTAGTCCAGGCAAGTCTCAAACTCAGCAATCCTCCTGTCTCTGCCTCCCGAGTGCTGGGATGACAGGCGTGAGCGACCACGCCCGGCACTGTGGTGTGTGGTATTGATGGCTGGTGGGCGTGAGTCACCAGGCCCAGCATTGTATGTGGTTACCGGGATCGAACTCAGGGCCTTGCACTTGCAAGGCAGGTGGCGGAACCACTTAGCTAAATCTCCAGCCCTCTAATTTCTTTAAATAATAAGTACCTTTACTGTATTTGAGTATAAACTTCAACATCTTACTTTTTACAATCTATATAAGTACTGTTGTCTTTTTACCTTTCTGATATATATGGGAGTTTTGGGGGTTGTTTTGGTTGTTTTTTCCTATTAATGGAAAAAGGATCCTTTTCTTCTAGAGAATCAAGTATTAGAAAGGTTATTAAAAAAAAAAGACTTCAGCGAAGCTGCCAATAACATGGGTTGGTTGAGCTTCCATTTCAGAGCAAGAGTTTCTGAAATATCTCTAAAGTAAATTGGCATAAGATATTAAAATTTTGCTTTAACCAGGACGTTTCTGTAATTTGTTGCTTTCAAATTCCTGTGTGCTCCCTGGCTGATAACAGGATGTCTGCTCAAAGATCCTATTGCTCCATCTCTTGTAGCGATAACTCGGTCAGGAGAATTTAGAAATACCTGCGCTCAGTATTTAACATGACAGCTTCTTAATGTGCATGCTATGTAAAAGCTACAGGTCCTGTCTCTCTACAGCAGGTTTGGATTTCTTTGTTGTTCCGTTTGGGGTTTCTGGTGGGCATAGGGAGGGTTTTGGGACAGAGTTGTTCTGTGTGGTCTGAGCTGGCCATGAGCTCGCAGTGAGGTGTGTCCCAAGCTGGCTAGAGCTGACAGTCATCCTGCCTCAGCGTCTTAGTGCTACAATCTAAGTGTGAGCCACCAAGCCCAGCTGTGGTGTTTTAAAAATATACTTTGTAGGGGTTGAAAATTTAGCTCAGTGGTTCTGGCATCTGTCTAGCCAAGTGCAAGATCCCTGGTTCAATCCCTGGTAACCACATACAACAGTACCGGATGTGGTGACTCACACCCACCAGCAATCAGTACCACATACCACAGTGCCAGGCCTGGTGGCTCACGCCTGTAATCCCAGCACTCGGGAGGCAGAGGTAGGGGGATTTGCTGAATTCCAGGCTTGCCTGGCTATATAGTGAGCTCAGGCCAGCCTGAACTACAAAGTGAGAACTTGTCTCAAAAAAAAATTATATATATACGCTTTACAAGGTCAATTTATACTGCAAATTGCACATACAGTAGAGATGTAGAGAAAGAAAGATGATAGGAGCAGCTCTGTGGGTGATTTTCATTGTCTGTTAGCATTTATAAAATTTACCACCACATCCTCATGAGATTGTGCCACAGAAAACCCTGTAGTCATTGTTACCGTGTGTCATTAACTCATGAATAGGTGACTTGATAGTGCAAGTTAGGATATTTAGTGGGTGATACTAATATATATATTTTTTTGAGACAGGGTCTCGCTTTGTAGTCCAGGCTGGCCCTGAGCTCACTATGTAGCCCAGGCAAGCCTCGAATTCAGCAATCCTCCTGTCTCTGCCTCCCGAGTTTTGGGATTACAGGCATGAGCCACCACGCCCAGCACTGTGGTATGTGGTATTGATTTGCTGGTGGGTGTGAGTCACCACGCCCAGCATTCTATGTGGTTATTAGGATCGAATTCAGGACCATTGCGCTTGCGAGGCAGGCGCTAGAACCACTGAGCCAAATCTCCAGCCTCCCCATTTCCATCTTTTATTTCGCTATTTAATTTATTCATACTTTTCTCATATAAGAGAAATCATGTGTGCCGGGCATGGTGGCTCACACCTGTAATTCCAGTACTCAGGAGGCAGAGGCAGGGGGACTGCTGAGTTCAAGGCTTGCCTGGGCTACAGAGTGAGCTCAAGGACAGCCTGAACTACAAAGCGAGACCCTGTCTCAAAAAAAGTGTGGAGGGGGCAGCTGGGGATTTAGCTCAAGTGGTACCATGCCTGTCCTGGAAGCACAAGAGCCCAAATTCAATCCCCAGTACCTAAAAAAAAAAAAAAAAGAGAGAGAGAGAAACCATGTGATATTCAAGCTTGTGTACCTGCCTGACTTATTTCACGAACATGGTACATCAATTTTCCTGTAAATAACTAAAGTTTATTCTTATGGCAGAGTAGTACGCCATTGTGTCTAAATGTCACGTTTTCTTTATCTGTTCATGGACATGTAGTCCACTTCCAAGATTTAGCTGTTATTTAGCTATTATGACTTGCCTTTAATGAACTTAATTATACATTGTAGTACTTAGTAGATAGATGATAGATAGATGATAGATAGATAGAAAGAGGGACCTTGTGCTCTCTTCAGCAGCACATATACTAAAATTGGAATGATACAGAGAAGATTAGCATGGCCCCTGCACAAGGATAGAAAGAGGGACCTAGGCAGGGAAGAAGTGTACATTGTTTCCTTTTCACATTTCTACTTACCTCCTGTGAAATGCAGAGATTATTGAGTGCTTCTTAATATGCAGCTACCCTTGAAGTGTTCCTACTGTAAACGTAAGGGTTTAAATATAATTTATTATGAACATGTGTCATTCGCCATTCAAAATCTAGTTGAAGTCTAGGGTTAACTTTTTAAATTCTAAACAGGCCTGAGGATGTACCTCAGTGGCACCACATCTTCCTGGCAAGCACCAGGTCCTGAGTTTGATCCCTGGTATCGCCCCCTCCCCCCAAAATAACTACTTTTAAGTTCTGGATAGAGCAGAGTGAGTAATTTAAGCATGTTTTTCTACTGATCTTCTCTGATTTAATTTCAATAATTAATATATATATATATTACATGTATTATGTGCCTAATTTTAAAAGTTAAATTTAGAAGAGTATTAATTCTCAGAAAGCTATTAACAGGTGTTCAATTTTTCAGGGCTCTTTTCTAGACTGCACAACCCACTCCCAAGAGTGAGGGCTTTTTCCGTGTCACAGTCCTGGTGCCAGATGGCAGGTCCTTTGTGGAACCTGGGTCGACTCAATCATGTTGCCATAGCAGTGCCAGACTTGGAGAAGGCCTCAGCATTTTATAAGAATATTCTGGGGGCCCAGGTGAGTGAAGTGGTCCCACTTCCAGAACACGGAGTGTCTGTTGTTTTTGTCAACCTGGGAAATACCAAGATGGAACTGCTTCATCCACTCGGAAGTAACAGTCCAATTGCAGGTTTTCTGAAGAAAAATGAAGCTGGAGGAATGCATCACATCTGCATTGAGGTATTTTCATTATTTTAATCCTTAGTGTTGTTAATGTCTGCCTTTTACTCTATAAGAATACGTACCTGGACTCACTGTCATTAGAAACTTTCATTAAATTCTCTAAAGGGAATAGTAGTAGTATGACTCAAAGGTTAATCCACAAATATGTGTGTGTATTTATTATATATAATTATATATATTCTCTAAAAAAACTAAAATTTTATGTTAATGTATTTTATTGAAGTCTGAATCGACAGCCACTAAAGTCATCCAAGTTGGGGACAATATGGACTCTTTACTTCAGGCTTTATTGACCATGTGTAATTCTCATGTAATGGAAATACAATTGCTTTTACTCTATAATAAAGCAATTAGGAGAAGCAAGTGTAAAGTGGGCACTAAGCTTGATTTTTATTGTTGTTGTTTGGTTGGGGTTTTTTTGTGTGTGTGTGAACCCAGGGCCTCTAAGTACGTGCATGCTAAGTACGGGCCCTACCACTGAGCTACACTCCCTGCCCAAAGTATCATAATTACTTTTTTTTTTTTTTGAGACAGAGTCTCATTTTGTAGTTCAGGCTGGTCCTGGGCTCACTTTGTAGCCCAGGCAAGTCTTGAATTTAGCAGTCCTCCTGCCTCTGCCTCCCAAATGCTGGAATTACAGGCGTGAGCCACCATGCCTGGCATTGTGGCATGTGGTACTGATGGCTGGTGAGTTACCACGCCCAGTATTGTTGTATGTGGTTACCAGGGTTCAAACTCAGGACCTTGTGCTTGCTAGGCAGGCGCCAGAACCACTGAGCTAAATCTCCGGCCTTATAATTACTTTTTGTCCTTAAAATTCCAATATCTTGTTCTGTAATACAAAAGCAATACATTTGCAGTTACTGACTGTGATGTTTAAGATCTTCTAAACTGCATTTGTTAAGAATTCCTGAGAAAAACCTGAAGAAATGTTAGACAAGGACATTCTCATTAGAGAACATTCACCTCTATAGATAAGCATGTTCAGATTTCTGCTCTTTAGAACAGCAGCACTACCAAGTCGGGTTCAATTTAAATTAATTTGATAGGATAATATCTTTGCTGGAAGTAATGGCATAATTAATAGTTAGGGTTCATGCCATATCCAGAAGAAAGGTTAGTTGATTCTCGATTGAAATGAAAGGTGTATTCAGTCTGTTATTACAAAGAACCTGCAGTGTGTGTTCTAAGTGTGTGGGATTCTGCCATGCACGGGAGATGGAGCACGTTCTCAGTGAGGAGGGGCAGGTGTGTAAACAGACGGTTCCACATACTGTGTCTTCTCAGTGCCACCAGCCCGGGAGCCAGAAGTGCTCACAGTGCATAGTTAGAATGACTGTGAAGGAGAAAGGTATTCCAGGCAGAGGAGGTAGCACAGGGAACACCACACAGTTACTGTAACAAGTAACCCACACTGGGTTCCCTTTGCCAATATAGCAAGGATTAGAGGCAAATTATTTTCTTTCACTCTCATAGCTGCTATTAATCCCTGTTGGCTAGTGAGAAAACACATTTTTTTTTTTTTGCTTTTTGAGAGAGGGTCTTGCTTTGTAGTTCAGGCTGGCCCTGAGCTCACTATGGTGCCCAGGCAAGCCGCCGCGAACTCAGCAATCCTCCTGTCCCTGCCTCCCGAGTGCTGGGATTACAGGCATGAGCCACCACGTCCGGCATTGTGGTATGAGGTATTGATTGTTGGTGGGCGTGTCTCCACGCCCAGCATTGTATGTGGTTACCGGGGATCAAACTCAGGACCTTGCACTTGCAAGGCAGGCGTCGGAATCACTGAGCTAACTCTCCGGCCCGAGAAAACACATTTTGCTGACTTGCCCGCGGTAGCATTCATTTGAGGTGACAAGTTCTGATTCTGGAGTCTGCACCCCTGGCCGTAAGGCTGATTTCCTTTGTTATATTAACCGAGTTTAATATTTGATGTGGGGGAGCTACAAGACATCAGGCAGAGAGAGCTACACTAGGCCTAATATTTGCCCTTTATTTGACTCTTAGGAGGTTACTTATGGCTGTAGGTTCCGGCAGGAGACCCGCTTCAGTCCCCCGGGAGGAGGCGCAGGGCCATGTGCCTTTGAACCCTCTCTCCTCTCTCCCGCATTGGACTGTCCAGGTTTTACATCAAGAGAGTGTTGGCCTTCAAAGGAGGCTGCCTGTGTGAGTTAGGAGTTCAGTTAAGTAAAGTGGAAGTTCAGTGAAGTATCAGTGAGTTCAAAAGTAGACATCAAAAGAGGCAGATGCGAATGTGTGTGAGTATAAAATGAAGGCGAGGACTAAGAGGAGGACTGGACAGGAGTACTGCTACTTCAGTCTGACACCATCTATTGTCACTCCACAACCTCCCACGAAAAACAAAATACGGTTATTTTCTTGCTGAAAATTTTGTTAAAGGTGCTATCTATCTAGAGCTTGCAAAGTTCTGAATTTTAAAAATTACCAGTAATTACTTAATTTTTAAAAATGGTGGAAGGGGACTGGGGATTAGCTCAGCAGCACAGCATCTGCCAGATAAGCATGAGATCCTCAGTTTGATTTCTGGGACAGAAAACAGTGGTGGGAGCACAGAGGTCTGTGGGGGAGCTCTTGCCCAGCGTGCACAGGCTCTGGGTTCAGTCCCCATTACCACAGATAGACAGACGGGAGTCCAACCAGAAAGATGTCGTGCTGTACGGCAGCTCCGCCGTCTGTCGCACACTGCGTGTGGCGCTGTTGCAGGCGCTGCTGTTCGCCAGCCTGAGAGGACACGGGCCAGACACCTTTGAGGTGACTCTAGACACCATTTGCATCACTTCCGTTCACATCCCAGTGGCCTTTTAGTCCGTGGCACACATGGCTGCTAAGGAGATTGGGAAGTGTAGTCTGGCGAGGCAGCTCTGTGCCCCACCAAAATGTTGGGGTCACTGATGAACAGGAAGAGGAGAGCGCACCCCACGTGTGCTAGAGAATACTGTACCACTGGTCTGTGCCCCATCCCTGTGTGTTTGTTCTCCAAGAGGAGGGGCAGGTGTGTGAACACACAGTGCCACCTACGGTGTTCTATGGAGACTTGTCTCCCTGATCTCACCAATGGAGTGAAATTTCTTGCCTTTCTTTGAACAGAAAATAATTTTTGTGGAAGGGACTGTTCAATCTCCAAGTTTCGTTATGTTCTGAGAGTAGGACCTCATCTATCCTGGCTAATAAAGCGTGGGTCTGGAATTAAGGCCAAAAAGTGATAGAGCCAGTCAGAAAACCCTTTTCTGATCATTGTTCCGGTTACTGTCACCACGCAGTAGAATGGCAGTAAGCAACAAAGTGGGTCATTTGCTTAGGATTTTGTGGATCAGGAAGTTCAGGAGGACTCTTGTCACTTGGTGACAGGGGTCACCGGTGGCCAGTCATTTGAGTGTCCTAAATTCTCCACTCATGCGGCTGGCAGTGGATGCTGACGCCCAGCTGGGCCCACATCTGGCCCATACAGGTGCGCTCTTCACCTCCAGAAGCTAAGGCGAGAGGCTTCTGGGCTTCTTACTGTGCATCTGGCTTTCCCGGAATGAGGCTCCTGGTGGAACCAGATAGGACGACGTGGCATCTTCTGTGTGGCTCGGAAGTCCCACGCAGCCCTTCTGCCTCCACCCTTCGGTCACGGCAGGATCACAGCAGCCTGGATGTGGGGGGAGCCTAGATCCTGCCTCTTGGAGGGATGAGTAGCAAAGAATCCACAGACATTTTAAAAGTGCTGTAACAACCAGTATGTTAATGTGTCTGAGCAGAAAGAAAATAAGTGACATTTTTAAAGCTCTAGAATGATTTGATTTTCAAACTGCCAAAAGTGGGACCCGGCATCATTCATATGCACAAAAGACAACCTGCCTGGGCTCTGTAACTGTAAGTGACTGGTACTTGGTAAGGTTGATAAGCGGCACATCCGCAAAAAACCAACGTGCTCAGTGTTTTCTAATGTTTTGGACGTAGCCTTGAGAAATCTTTTTCAAAGAACTCACAGTTCTGTAGCTTTATGGTTTATTGCTGTTTGTCTCTTAATGCCATTCCTTTTTATCGCATTATAAAAAAGTATGATATTGCAGGGTCCTTTATGTTCTTTCTCACCAGGACCTCATATAAAACTTGTGATTTCCCAAGTGTGTCTGTTTTGGGCGTGCCCCATGACTTTTAGTTAATGCAACAATTTTTGACGAAGTATCCTTTTTCTCATACATGTTTCAGTCTTATCAGTTCTCGGCTTCTCTCAGTGTTCAGTTTTGATGAGGTCTACTTTCTCCTATGAGCTTTAGCTACATGTTTAATACGTGTATCTTTGCCTTTCGTGGGTGGGTGAAGTGTGTGTTGAGTCTTTTCCTTCTCTTCCCCATTACTACTCTGTAAATCTAGGTGGGCCCCCGAAGGCCTCACGTGCTCACTGGTGGGGGCTTTTGGGTGGAGACTGGGCCACGCATGGGTGTGGCACAGCTACCGGTAGATTAGCCCAGTGATGACTTGATAGCTAAATGCATGCTGGGAGGTGGAGCCCTAGGGGCAGGGCCAGCAAGGCTCTGGCCCTTGATCCTTGATCCTCCTCTGCTTCCTGCCTGTCACACCAGGCCAACTGTTGCTCCTGTGTGATGCCCTCTGCCATGCTGCCCTGCCTTGGCGCCAGCCAACTCAAGACCGAAACCTCTACAAACTGTGAGCCAAAATATACCGTCCTCCTTTCAGTTGTGAATATCAGCTTCTGGTTTGCTTCGTACTGACCCTACTTCTACCTGCTGACTTCCCCAGATACCAAAGTCTGTCGCCAAGGCCCACTTGAAGATATGTATCTATTTAACATGTTTGTATCGGGTTGTGCAAGTACTTACATGTGGCCATGCTTGTCTATGACAGCAGCTACTTCAAATTGCCGAGTGACATCCCCCTTTCAGAAGAAGCCTCCCTGGGGCCCTCAGCCACTCCCTACCCCACAGCCCAGCCCCTGGAGGGCGGCCGCCTCATGCAGTGGGGTCCTCTTAGGCTGTGCTCATAGACAAAGTCCCTTCTGTTCTTCATCTTTGTATTTTTCTGGTTGTTAAATATTTTCAGCACTGCTAGTGTTCACTATAGCAAGTGCCAGGAGTGTAGAGGAGAGCAAAGTACGAAGTGCTGTCCCCGGGTCTTGCTGGCTGGCCTCGTTTATTTACACATGCTCTGCGTTCTCCATAGCGGATTGGGGAGATGATAAAACACGGCCTACCTGACATACAAGGGTAAATGTATGTCACTAGGAGAGAGCAAGGGGGAAACGTTGGGCACCTAAAGCCGAAGGTAAGATCAGTACACCTGCCGGTTCTCCACATACTACTCTCTGATTGTCAAAGCAAAAAGGAAAGCGATTACGGCGCCGTGTCTTCCTGGAGACTTTAGAAGGCGAAGAGGCTGGGTGGCGAGAGCAGGGGCAGCGCAGAGCATCCTCCTGAGCCCTGGAGTGCGAGGAGGCTGCCCACGCCCAAGAGCTGCCCACCACAGGAAAGCCAGACGCCAGGTCAGACGCCCATGTGTGGGGAGCCCTGGTGAAAGGCAGCAGGCTTGGAGCCCGGGAAGATGGGTGCTTGTGCCACAGTGGGCAGCCTGGCCTGAGGTGCAGGGTAGGCAGGGCACCAGCACTGGAGCCTGTGGTTCCCCAGTTCCTGTTGTGGTCCTTTAGGAGGCGATCGGGCTACAGGGGTGGAACTCTCACAAGTGAGACGAGTGCCCCAGTAACAGATCTCAGAGTAGCCGGCCCCTCCCCCACGGGAGGACAGTGGGGAGAAAAATAGACGTCAGTAGGTGTCATGTCTGCCACACTTGCGTCGTAGAGGTCCCGGGCTCCATGAGTATAATCTCAGCGAGATCCTCGATCACGAGCTTCCCCAACCCCACAGACTAAGGCACAGTCAGTGCTCAGTTTGAAGTCGACACAGTTTGAGGAGGGAGCCCCATGGAGACAGGGCAGCATGGAGTGGAGACGCCTCCGAGTCAGGAGGGCGTCAGCACACTGCACACGTATGTATACACATGTGCTGGTCCCGTGAGGATTACCATTGCAGATGAAGATGACGACTAAAGTCGGGAGTTGAAATCCAAGTGGGATGCGGGTGGCCAGCTGTGGGGTGCCAGCATCTGAGCCAGCTGAGGCCTGTGGCCACAGAGGTTGGAGAAGTGTGAGGGAGTCAGAGTGGACAGGGCAAGGAGGGTGTTGGCACTCCCGGGGCCCACACAGGTGAGGGGCACAGTCTCGTGGGCTAGGGAAGCCTCAAGGCCCAGGGCCGTGTAGCCCAGCAGAGGGGAGCCCCGGCGGAGAGGAGGTAGCCACACAGGGTGGAGCAGGCAGCAGCCTGGGGTGATGGGACAGAAGGTTAGGAGATGCCACTGAGCAAGGGCAGCAGGGTGGCAGGGAGGGTTTTAATCAGATGCATGCAGGGATGGTCATGGGCACCAGGCTTCCCAAGGGCAGAGGGCGTCACTCCTACAGAAAGGGTGTTAGAGTCAACTTAAACGTGAGAAAAAACACATGGAAAAAATATTGTTTCCAGACAAGATGCCAAAAATATAAAGAATTATATCCTTATTTCTGAGTGCTCATATAATATTGACTTGTTTTCCCACTTACATCTTCATCTGTTTTTGACATCTCTTTTGAGTATGATAAAGGAAATTATGTAACTAAAGTAAAAAGCTAATTATTTCCTTACTAGCTAGAGGATGTTCTTTAATGAAGAAAGGAAAGAATGTCTGGGCCCGGAGGACAGATCTGTAATCCCAGCTACTCGGTACACCTCCACTGACCCAGCTCCCTAACTTTGAAGGCTGAGGCAAAAGAGTCCAAGTTCAAGGCGAGTTTGGGCAACTTATCAACATGGCAGGTGGGAGCATAAACAGGGACAGGGAGACAATGAATGAAAGAATGAGACTCTTCTCCTTTTAAAAACTACTCCGTTCTAACCAGTTGCAGTGTCACATATATACCTGTAAGTCCCGGTCAAGAAAAGTTGTTTTATTATAGAAAGAGAGGGAAGAAGGGAAGAGAGGAAGAGGAAGAAGGAAGAGAAGGGGGCAGAGGAGGAGGAGCAGGAAAAGGAGACACTTGTTAGACTAAGTCCTACAGTGTGAGCTTTCCGCCACTGTGATAATGCACCTGAGATAATCGATTTATAGGGAGGGAAAGTCTATTTTGGCCCATGGCTTCAGAGGCTTCAGCCCATAGTTGCTTTGGGCCTGTGGTGGCACAGAACATCATACAACCAAACATCATAGGAGTTGGCAAGAGAGGTCTGTTTACCTCACTGTAGCCAGAAAGAAAAAGAGGGGTCCCAGTGATGTCACCGCCACCCACTAACTCCCCCCTCCGAATGGTGCCACCAAGCCTTTTACCACATGGGCCTTTGAGAACATTCAAGATCCAAACCATAACACTGTCAGTTACATAAATGAGTTTTGTCTGAGTTTTTATCATGTTAGGGGTTTTTTTTTTGCTTTTGAGACAGGGTCTCGCTTTGTAGTTCAGGCTGGCCCTGAGCTCACTATGGTGCCCAGGCAAGCCGCCTCGAACTCAGCAATCCTCTTGTCTCTGCCTCCCGAGTGCTGGGATGACAGGCGTGAGCCACCACGCCCGGCATTGTGGTATGCGGTGTTGATTGTTGGTGGGCGTGAGTCTCCACACCCAGCATTATATGTGGTTACCGGGGATCGAACTCAGGATCTTGCGCTTGTGAGGCAGGCGCCGGAACTACTGAGCTAACCCTCCAGCCCCCATGTTAGGGTTTTTAAAAAATGTTTTACTATCAACTGGTGAGCAGTTCAAGGGAGACCACCACCTGGGAAACTCAACACAGCCATCTCCAGGCTAAATAACCAATATAGAAGCTTAGCTGGTGTGCACCCTCTGAAATAATTCCCATGAAGCCTGTGCAAAGACAAGACAGTGTTAGGTTTATGTAATTCACTCAGTTTAGCTTTAGGGGAGCAATGATTGAAACATAAATATTCAGTGCAGACTTTTCATTTTAACTTTCATAGACTTAAGTCAATTGAAGGTTGAATTCATTCATTATTGACATCAATTAACAGTACAATTTTATGTGAAATAAATTCCTGTGTTTCTTACACTAACTGAACTGTCATGCACTATTAAAAGTGGCACATTACCACTTGTTCATAAAATCTTAATTGTTCATAAAACTGAGAACTCTCTATATACCTCCAGGACAAAAGATGTTATTTACCCAACAGCTTGCCTGTCAAAAAGCACAATTGTGTTGCCATTTTCAGGAAGGGCAGCTGAGCACCACAGCAGCACAAGATGAACCGGAAGGCTGTGAATTCTGAAGCACCCAAGCTTGTTTTATTTGCATCACTGCTGCTCTTAATTTACAATGATGGGAGAATCAACATATGCCCCCAAACACATACCAGCACGCTCAAAAGCTGATAAGAAGTTGAAGTGAAAGTCAGAAACGTCAGATTTCCACTAATGGCACTCAAGGCCTTACAGAGGTAGCTGATACACAGCTGGAATTGTGTGACAGACTGTGGAGGTACTATTTTAAAGGACCATAAAAATCCATTCTTAAGATGGGTTATTATTGACTTATTTTTATTACTAAAAAGGACAGACTTAATTTCTCAAATCAAATTGCTTGGCATTTCTTATAACTATTGCATATACTTTCAATTCATAAAATGACATTTTTATTCCATTCTCTTTACTCCTGCCCAAAAAAAAAATGCTTAGAGCACTCTTACAGAGTTCTAAGAATTTTCTTATAGAATTCTAAATTTTATAGCAACACTAACAGAAGGTTGAATAATGTATAGGATCTTTAAAATCAAACAGAGCTAGTAATAGAAATAGAAGCTAATCCAATGTCAATTCACTTTTTAAAAGTAAATCTGACTTATTGAAAGAAGCATTTCTTGACTTAGAAATATTTCTTGGATGAAAGGATATTGAAGAAAGAATATACTGTACTAAAAATTGGAATGCAACATCAGAATTTTAGATATTTGTGCTTTGGTAGATTGTTGTATAAATTAAAATATTCATGATCATATGTAGAATAGAAGCTCTCAAAAGGGTACTATAAAAGAATCATCAAAAGTTTCAAAAATGCAAAGGCAGGAGAAAATGTAATGAACTTCCAAACTCCATTACCAGGTTAGTTTTCAAGATCCTCCCACTTCTGCTTCATTTGCTCTTTTCCTTTGTTAAATCATTTTAAGTAACTTACAACATGTCATTTTGCCTTTATTCAGCATGTGTCTCTAAGAAATAAATAGTTAGTGACATGATATCAATCAAAATTAAGGTTAAATCTTCAGAGGCATCATCTATACACACTCCGTAAATCAAACTTACAAGATTGAGTTACAGATATCTTTTAATCAGGATTCTAGCAAGAACCACTCATTACCAATAGTAAGTAATCTCTACAGACTCTTAAAATTTTTTTAACATCTTAAGGTTAGTATAATGTATTTGTCACCATGAACCGACGTCATCCCATTGCTATTAGCAAAAGTCTGTTGTCTCAGGTTTCCTTGGCTTTGACGCAGTAGGGCACTGTCTGAGATCCCATAACATGTATAGGTATTACGACTTCTTGGGCTCTTCTTGCCTATAGCAGTTTCTCAGACTTTCCTTGTTTTTGATGACCCTGACACTTGAAAATTTCTGGTCATTTGTTTGTAAACCATACTTCATTTAAGATTTTTCTGATGTTTTATTCTCATTAGAATGAGGTTATTGATTTTGGGAAGGAAGGCCATATAGGTAAAGTGCCATTTTCAACACATCACATCAAGGACACATAATGCTAATAGATATTGCTGATAGTAACCTTGATCCCTGTGTGTGGAAATGTTATCAGGTTTCTTCTTTGTCATCCTTTGTTTTGTCCACCATGCTGTACTTTCTGGAATTAAGACATTATATGATACATTTAAGGAATGTGGAGAGTGACATTATTATGCACTGGATTTCCATTTTGCTTTGTTCCTTAAATTGTTCTAGCTTTGACCACTTGAAGCTCTTCTGGTTGGCATGTATACCCTTGGACATATCTCTATCTGTTTCTTTTTTTAAAAAATCATTTCCTTATTTTATGAAGCTATAGAATATTCCAAACTCAAAATCCCTGCCCTCATTGTTGAATCATTCATTTTGCCAAGAAGTTCTGGTTCCTGTTTTTGGAGAATGTAAGAGAAACCAAATTCTAAGCTTAGGTTTGCAGATTGCTACTGAAGTATCATTTGTTCTACATCCTCTGTGCTAACAGCAATGAACTGTATATGTATCGACCTACTATACACTTGCTGACTTAGAACAACAGGCATTTATCATCTCATAGGCCTAGAGGTCAGAAGTTCAACGTTAAGATATAAAAAAATGTGGATGGGGAGAAACATTGAAAAGAAAACAGAGAAAAATATAAGAGAGATAAAGGATGTGGTGGGAAGTTCTAGCAAAAAGTAGAATCCTGGGAAAGGAGGAAAGAGAACAGAAGGAGTAATGGAAAAAAATCAACAAGGACATTACTAATCTGATGGAAGACATCAACCTACAGATTCAGAAAGCTCAGCAGTCTGAAGTAGGACAAATGCACACCAGTCATCAAGCTAAAAACCAAAGGTGAAGAAAGAAACCATAAAAGTAATCAGAAAGAAAGACACACAGATCATAAGCAGTGACCTTTTTAAAGTGCTAAGAAATAACCCTGCCAAATTGGAATTCTAATTCTAGCCAACCTGATATAGCAGAGACCAGCTTATCCTCCTGCCTGAAGTGAACGATATAGACAAAATACATGAAACAATGATTTTCTAATCTTGGAACTTAGCACAAAACATTGATCCCTGAGAGAGGGGTGTTGAATAAGTGGAGCCCTACAATTCCTAGCTTCATGCCTGGATGGAGCTTCTAATCTGTATTGCAGATTAGCATGAAATGACCTATGACATGGATGTGACTATGATATACTGAAAGGCTTATAAAGAAATAGGCATAAGTAAAATGTGCGGCCACTTGTTCTGGAGCTGGTCTGTTCTCATCTTTTTCAGAACAGAATCTGTACCCCAAGCTGCCAAATATTACCAATATTACTATCAGAAGAAACTATGGTCAATTAGAAGATACACAGTTTAAGTCACAGGGGGCACATTTACTAATGATGGAAATTCTTTAGCACTGCACCTGTTCCCTCAGGAAAAACTTTACAACTTCTTTAACATCTCTGGTTTATATTTTGTGATAATTTTTATTTGTTCATTTGCAGTGACCAAAGGTCTTGCATGTACAACACCAAGCTGCACTTCCAACCATTACAGTGTGTTAGGAATGTTCTGTCCAAAGGCAGGTGAAATAAATTATATAAGCTCTCAAAGTATTTTCTAAGTCTTAAGATACTGTAATGTGGTACTTTTGTGGTTTCACGTGTGTTCTCACTTATTTCCTTTCCTCAAGGTGGACAATATCAATGAAGCTGTGGTGGATTTGAAAAAGAAGAAAATCCGTAGTCTAAGTGAAGAAGCCAAAATAGGAGCACATGGAAAGCCAGTGATTTTTCTTCATCCTAAGGACTGTGGGGGAGTCCTTGTCGAACTGGAGCAGGCTTGATTTATATTTGCAAGAAACTAAATGAATTGACCAGGAAAACCCTTATCAAACACTGCAGCAATGTATTATGGTATTGCTTTCATCACTTAAAAATCCAAAGTGAAAAATTAGATTACAGAAATATTAAAATATCTCAGAATATTTGCTCTTGGAGAATGGCTCATGGTCACAGGCTCCTTAGAAGTGAAGTAGCTAGAGTGCTAGAGTTGGATGAATAGGAAATTCTGTGGAAAATTTGGTGCAACATCTGGGGGTGAAAAGATACTTGCATTATTTTTTTAATTATTGTAATTTGTAGAATTATTATTACTTCAGTTTGAGAGCTCCTCAGTAAGTCCTGGAAGAATACTCAAAAACTAGATTCTCATTGTCAACAAGCTGATGGTACAGTTAAGGAAAAAAACACATGAAGTAAATGTAAATATTCACAAAATACCACATTAGTGAATTAAAAAGGAATATGACACTTAGAAGATGAGCTGAGAGACTTACCAGATTTTTTCCTCAGACTCTCAATCATATTAACAAATAGATGAATTGTAAAAGTTCACAAATAGATGCATGGAAAGCATATGGTAATTCAAAAGTGGTTAGTTCGTGGCTGGTTGAGTTTTGAATAAATGAGTAAGTGTGTAGGCATTGGGCTTGTTATTTTGAAAGACAAATATAATACCCAGTCATTGAAAAGAAAGAATTATAGCTTTATCTAATACTCAATGTAATCAGGGTAATTTTAAGACAATTTTTTATGAACGAGAACTTAAATGATGGTTAAATATGCACATGGTAAATGGTGATCCTAATAAACTTGAATAAATTGCATATGTGTATTGTCCTTGGAATCACCACTGAAAAATTGTGTAAAGAGATAAACTGAAAAATATAGGTACATAAAAATTAAATATTAAAGAATGCCCACCCATATAGCCTGCTTGAAGATAGGAAAGAAGAAACAAAAAGTCAAAACACAATTACATGACAGACTTACATTCTAGCATTAATAATTACATTCACTGTAAGTGATCTAAACATACCAATTAAAAGGCAGATTGGGAAAATGAATTTTAAAGAATGATCTAACCAAATTCCACCTATAGGAAACTTGCATAAAATATAATGGTGTCAGTGGGTTGCCAGTAAAAGGATGGAAAAACAGATGTCACAGAAATACCCCCTAAAAGCTAGAGTATTAATATCAGGCCAACAGACTTGAATTGTCAAGGACAAAGAGATGCATTGTATAATCATAAAAAGGTCTAATCACAGGAATATAGTAGTAAACTCTGCTCTAAACAACACAGCTGTGTGAGATACCTGAACCAAGAATTACCAGAACTAAAGAAGAAAGACGAGTCACAGTGACTTCCAAATGCCTCTTTAATAATGGATAAAGCCAGTAAACAAAGAGTCAGCAATTAAACAGAACTGTCCTGTTCCATCAGCTGACAAGGAGCTTGCTTTTTGACGATAATAATAGATACCAACCAAAGTAAGCCACTTTGAAGAAGGAGGTGTCTAAGGCATGGATGGAGGAAGAGAAGAGGCCCACATTAGAGCCTACTTTTTGGCTAGACCCATCTTCTAGGTAAACATTAGCCTGGGACCAGGACATTCATGTTTTTTTCATTGGGACAAAATAACCAGGTAATTTAGCTAGCACACAATATACACAAAAAGTCTCTGGGCATGTGCTCATCGGTCTTCCATAATCCTAGGCCAACCTCAACCCTAACAACCATGTGACTGGCTATGTGATAGGCCACACTCCCACTGGGGACTGTATTCCATGACAGAGTCTTTCATGAAGGGGCCACAGAAAGTCATACTTCACCACCTGACAAGGGCTGAGCCTTGGTGATCATTGGCAGGAGTCAAACAGCCCAACCTCTCAATCCTACCGCAGACTCTAATGCTTAAAATCCCCAGGAACAAGTACCCCAGGGGACCCCTCTTCTTGCCGGCTGCCCCCACCATACAGTGGACTTTCAGTTCTCAAATGCATCTTTGGTCTTGCTGCTCTTTTTGGATGTTCTCCTAGTTTGTTCAGGGCATCAGGAACTCCCAATCCAGCAAAATACTTCAGGTAATAAACAGCATATATAAGTAAAACAGTAGAAAATATATCATGTAATCATAACTGAATCAAACTAGAAATTGATAACAGATAAGAGGAAGCTCTCTAAAACCTTCCAATTACCTAAGAGGAAGTCTCAAGGAGTGAAGAATGTATTGAGCTGACTAAAAATAGAAATACAACCATTCTTATAAAATTCACTAATTTATGAATTTATTTCACGAAATGATAATTACATCCTGCTTTCATGAGAACAGAATTTAATAACAAAATGTGCCATTTCAGAAAAATTCAGGGAAACAAAGAAACAGTTGTGGTTGCTGTTAGCAACAGTCTAATGACCATGAAAAAAGTAGAATAATACTACTGATCAACAAAGAAAAAAATTTTTATTAATGACATTTTATTTTTTAAAAATTCATAGAGCCAAGCAGGGTGGCATATCTCCATAATCCCAGCACTTCTTGGAGGGTGAGGCAAGAGGATCACAACTAGAAGAGCCCAGCCTGGGCAGCTTGGTGACGTACTGAGAATCTGTCTCAAAAAAAAATATTAAAAAGGGCTGGGGATGTGGCTCAGTGCAAAGGCTCTGGGTTTAATCCCAGTACTGAAACAAAAGTGCATTTATTATTGAACAGAAAGTTGTTTTAACCAGGCATTTTTTAAATTAAAACTTATTTTTACTAAAACATCTCTAAAACCAAAATTAGTAATTTTTGTGCACTTACGTAGTATTAAAAGGCTTGATTTGGATTATTTAAGCATAAAAACAAAAGTGAAATGATTACACTGTAATACTGCCTTAGCCTTGTCATACTTCATTGCTACATTTTCCTGAAAATCTCATTTTTTCAACATGGTTATATATAATTTGTTTTGGTTGGATAATTTTTTAAAAAAATTTTTATTGTGATATAGGTACATTTTATATACACATCATCACAATATTGAGAATTTGTACCAGTATATGACACAACATCTCATTTTTTCCCCTTCCCCTACCCACCCTACAACCCCCCACCCCCAGATACATGAGTTTGTTTCCCCCCTTTTTTTAACCATCACAATTTTTTCTTTCCCGTCACTTACCCCTACCCGCATTTCCCTTAGGATATTTCCTATTTTACAGTGTCTATCATACATTCTAGGACTTATTTACATTTTCAGTTTCTCACACCAGAGAGAAGATACGGTATTTATACCACTGTGACCTATTTATTTTATTTATGAATATGTCCTCAAGGTATGCCCATTTGACTATGAATGACTCCCAACTTATCATTCTTTATGGCAGAGTAATACTCCATTTTATAAAACACGTGCTTAGATATTTTTTAATAAAGTTGTTTATATTTTTTTTTTGAGACAGGGTCTCGCTTCGTAGTTCAGGCTGGCTCTGAGCTCACTATGGAGCCCAGGCAAACCTTGAACTCAGCAATCCTCCCGTCTCTGCCTCCCGAGTGCTGGGATGACAGGCGTGAGCCACCACGCCCGGCACTGTGGTATGCGGTATTGATGGTTGGTGGGCGTGAGTCTCCACGCCCAGCATTCTATGTGGTTACCAGGGATCGAACTCAGGACCTTGCACTTGTGAGGCAGGCGCCGGAACCACTGAGCTAACCCTCCGGCCAAAGTCGTTTATAGTTTTATTGTTACAGTTCATAATATATATTATACTTGTTTATCTAATTAGCTTTTCTCTGTAGATTGTTTTTCTTTCTAATAGAATTTCTTTTCTATAGCAATTTTAGGTTATGGCAAAAGTAAGTCAAAGAGTAGAGTTCCCATGTATCCCTCTTTCCGACATGCACAGCTGTCTCCTTGCCTCATAAGAGAGGAGCACTTGTCAGTGGACTGGCATCAATGCGTCCTCACCAGAGTCTGCATTAGCTTTCACTCTCCGTGGTGTCTGTCCCATGGGTCTGGACATGTGTGTAATGACATATAAGTATTTACTGTTTTTGCATCTCATAAAATAGTTTTTCTGGAAAAAAATGTTCTATTCTCCACCTATTCGTCCTCTCTCTCCCTCCACCCACCACACACAAACCCTATAGACCACTGATCTTTTTGGTGTCCTAATAGTCTTGCCTTTTCCAAAATGTCAGAGCTGGAATCATGCAACGTGCAGCCTTCCTCCATGTAGTAACATGCATTTGTCGCGAGACAGTTCACTAGGAGCTGTCAGCACAAAACAAGTTTAATTTCCTCCGCATTTTCCTCTGAATCCCTTTTATATGGATGTTGCCTCACTGGAAGGCAACACCGTGTGTGAGTGTATCTTACGGAGATACATGTGATACAACAATTAAATGGACTTTAGAAGTCACAGTAAATGGACATTTAAGGTATAGTAATAAGCATCCTCCCATTTCCATTCCCAGAGGTCAGCTATACATTTGCATCTTATTTTCTTAGTAGCCCAACAACACAGGAACACAGTCACAAGTCTCATGGGCTCCACAGATAAAAGCTGCCCATGGGACAGAGATTTGGCTCATTGGTCCCGGCACCTGCCTTTCAAGCACAAGGTGCTGAGTTCTATCCCCAGTAACCACATAGGACAGTACTGGGTGTGGTGACTCACACCCACCAGCAATCAGTATCACATGCCACAATGCGGGTGTGGTAGCGCACGCCTGTCATCCCAGCACTTGGGAGGCAGAGGAAGGAGGATTGCTGAGTTCAAGACTTGCCTGGGCTACATAGTGAGCTCAGGGCCAGCCTGAACTACAAAGTGAGACCCTGTCTCAAAAAAAAAAGAAAGCTGCCTGCAGCAGATAAGCCAGCTCTGTGTGGGTGGGACCTGAAACGGAATTATCCTCAGTGTCCCACAAAGAAGGCACTTGGACATTCTCCACCACATTCTTGTGATAAATAAGGAGACTGTTTTGAACAGCTCTTCCTTGTAATGCCTCTCTATGGAGACTGTGGGACAGTGCCAGGACGCAGTCCAGGAAAAAACAATTATACCATCCGACTCCTCCACACATGATAAATGCCATGCTCCAGGGGGGATGCACAGGGTGAGGGGCCAGGCTGTGCCACTCACTGGTGCCAGGACCAGGGGCACAGAGATCAGATGCAGAGGAGGAGAAAAGCAGGGACCCCCAACTTGGGGTGGGTTCCCCCAAGACAGTCATGGTGAGTCGCTACTCTGCAGATCTTTTAATTATTTATTGGTACATTTTATATACACTTTACAATGACACTCAACATTGTAAAATTTGTACTAGTTACATGACACAAGTTAATTCTCATTTTTACCCATTTCTCTATCCACCCTACATCCCCCCACCCCCTATATACATATGCTTTCTTTCTTTTTTTTTAAAGATCGTATTTATTCTTTCCCCTCTTACTTTCACCTACCCCTTTCCCTTTGAATATTTCCTATTTCACAAAACCTATCATACATCCTAGAACTCATGTACATCTTCAGATTCTCATACCAGGGAAAAGATCTGGTATTTACATATCTGTGACCTGTTTATTTCACTTATTAGTATGTTCTCAAGGTATGCCCATTTGAGTATAAATGACTCAAACTTACTATTCTTTATGGCAGAGTAATATATATATATATATAAAACCACATGTTGTTTATTCAGTCTCCATGTGATGGACATTTGGGTGGTTTCCAAGATTTAGCTATCACAAACTGAGCTGCTATGAACATGGGTGCACATATGTCACTATGATATGATTCTTCTAATTCTTTTGTGTCTATCCCTAGCAGAAGAATAAGGGTCAAATGGGAGCTCTAATCCTAGTTTTCTGAGGAATCTCCACACTGATCCCCACAATGGTTGCACCAGTCTTCATTCCCACCCACAGTGGAGAAGGGTTCCTTTATCCCTGCAGCCTTGCCAGCGTGTTATTGCTGGTTAATTTCACAATAGCAGCCTTTCTTTGTGGAGTGAAATGAATTCTCAGTGTTGTCTTCATCTGCATCTCTTAAATGACCAGTGATGTCGAGCATTTCTTCATATGCTTCACGGCTGCTTTTACATCTTCCTCTGAAAAGTGTCTGTTCATTTCAGGTACACATTTTAAAATTTGGTCTTTAAATTTGGACTGATTTTTTAAAGCTCTTTACATATTCTAGAGAGTAGCCCTTTGTCTGAGAAACAGCTAGATTTTTTCCCATGTTGTTGGTTGTTTCTTAGCTCTGCTGGTGGTTTCATTTACTGTGCAGAAGCTTTTTAATAGGACGAGATCCTATTTGTTGATTCTTTCTTCTAGTTCTTGTGCAATAGAGGTTTTGTTCTTAAAGCCTTTCCCTAAGCCAATGTCTCCAAGAGTTTTAGCTGACCTGTTTTGCAGCAGGTTTAGTGTTTCTGTTTTAATGTTTACATCTCTAATCCACTGTGATTTTAGTTTAGTGTGTGGTAAAAAAAGATAGTTCTAGCTTTAGTCTTTGATAGGTAAAAGCCCAGTTTTCCAGCACTGTTTGTTAAAGAGGCTGTCTTTCTTCCATTGAGGACATTTGAGTCCTTTGTCAAAGATAAGGTGGTTTAGAGTTGTTTGTGGGCCTTCTAATCTATTCCATTGATCTTTGGGTCTGTTGCTTTGCCAGTGCCATGCTGTTTTTATCACTGTGGCTTTGTAATATAGTTTCAAATTGGGGATTGTGATACCTCCTGCCATGTCCTTGTTTCCTAGAATTGCTTTTGCTATTCTAGTTCTCTTGTGGTTCCAGATGAATTTTTGGATTATTATCTCTAGATCTGTGAAATATATGGTTGGGATTTCAATCCGTATTACATTGAATCTATACAATAGTTGTGAGAGTATAGCTCTTTTGACAATAGTAGTTCTCCCTATCCAGGAACAGGGATGTCTTTCCATTTTCTGATATCCTCCTCAATCTCCTTTTTCAGGGTGTTGCAGTGTTCAGAGTAGAGGTCTTTCACCTCCTTTGCTAGATTGATTCCTAGATATTTCAATTTTTTGGATGCTATATGAAAGGAATTGACCCTCCAATTTCTCTCTCAGTAAGCCTGTTGTTTGTGAATAAAAAGGCTATTGATTTTAGAGTGTTGACTTTGTATCCAGCTGCACTACTAAATTTGCTGATTAAGTCTAGCAGTCCTTTGGTTGAGTTTTTAGGATCTTTTATATAGAGTATCATGTCATCAGCAAATAATGACAGTTTTTCTTCCTTTCCTTTCTTCCTTTTATTTCTTTCTCTTGTCTAATTGCTGTGGCTAATGTTTTCAGCACTATATTGAATGGGTGTGGTGATAGTGGACATCCTTGTCTTGTTCCTGATCTTAGTGTGAAAGATTTCAGATTTTGACCATTTAGGATGATGCTGGCTGTTGGTTTCTCATAAATAGCTTTTATTAAGTTGAAATAAAGTCCATCTATTCCAGTTTTCTGTAGGGTTTTGATCATGAATGGGAGTTGGATTTTGTTAAATGCTTTTTCTGCATCTATTGAGATGACCATATAGTTTTTGTCCTTGAGTCTGTTAATATAGTGTTACATTTGTTGATTTATGTATGCTGAACCATCTTTGCATCCCAGGGATGAATCCAACTTGGTTGGCGTGTATGGTCTTCTTGATCATTCTCTGTATTGTTTGCCAGTATCTTATTGAGGATTTTTGCATCAACATTCACTAGGGAAATTGGTCTGTAGTTCTCTTTTCTGGTTAGGTCTTTTTTTCCTTGTGGAATCAGTGTAATGGTTGCTTCCAGGAAAGAATTTGGGAGTACTGCTTCCCTTTTGATTTCATTAAAGAGTTTGAGAAGTATTGGCATTCACTCTTCTTGAAAAGTTTTGTAGAATTCAGCAGTAAAACCATCAGGACCAGAGCTTTTCTTTGTCAGTAGGTTTTGTATTACATTTTCAATTTCACAAACTGATATTGGGATGTTTAATGTTTTTATATCTTCTTCATTCAACTTTGGAAGTTCATATATATCTAGAAATCTATTTCTTCTACATTTTCCATCTTATTAGAGTACAGATTTTCAAAGTGCTTTTTATCCTCTGGTGGAATCTTGTTTTTAAAAACAGAAATCTTAAGTCTTCAGAGCCTCCCGGGAAGAGCTTTCTCCTTTTGGGTGACTGTGTTTTTCAAACAATTTAGGTGGGACCAGCTTTAATCTAGAAAGATGAAGCCAATTATCTCCCCTTATCACTTTTACTGCAGTGGATGTGCCAAGGATCACTGCACAGGGGTCTTTTCATTTTGGCTTTTCCTGGTCTGCTGGTGTTCTCTCTTTTCAAGTTCTCACAAGCATTTGGTTTCCAGGGCAGATACTAGGTGGTCTTCCTGGGCCAGAAGCTAGCACAACTCTATTTTTACACATTTAGATAGTTTGTTGTACTTTGCCTCAATTGATGAGATATTATAAGAGTCCTGGATCTACATTCATATTGGAGGATAGAAACAGCCTTATGTGTAACTTCTCAAATGGGCTGAAACTTAGCACAGTTTGGGGCATGTTAGGAACCCTCATGAGTGTTACTGGTTGGAGCCAGGACTCGGGCGTCTCTTGGCAAAGTTTTGCCAGAGTTCACTGTAGGATCTGATTACCTCTTCTTTCTAGAGGATTGAGGCTGCCAGTGGAATGGAGGGGGTACTTCATTTCTGAAACCTTTGCCACTCCCTGAACTATTCGAAGGGAAAAGAAGCTACATTGTCACTCTGGAGAGACAGGGGTAGTCTAGTGGGTTGATTTCTTTAACAAGTACCTTGAGTGCCTCAGTGGTCTTTTTTGAACTGGTAGGAAAAGGTTTAATCAAGCCTATAGAGGTGTCAATTAGGACTAACATCTGGTTAAGTCTTCTACATAGTGGCATATGGGTAATTGCCAGTCTTCTCCAGGGTGTGTCATTCTTCTGTGTAGGTTGTAATAAAGGAGTTGGTTTGGGCTTGCCCTGGTGGTTGTAGGCACAAAGTGGACAAGCTGTGCAGACCTGCTGGCTGGTTGTTGCTGGTCCTTGTCCTGTTAAACCTCAAGTGATGATTTCTAACAAAGCTTCTCTCTCTCACTCTTTTTTTTTTTTTTTTTTTTGAGACAGGGTCTCACTTCGTAGTTCAGGCTGGCCCTGAGCTCACTATGTAGCCTAGGCAAGCCTGGAACTCAGCAATCCTCCTGCCTTTGCCTCCTGAGTGCTGGGATTACAGGCGTGAGCCACTATGCCCAGCATTGTGGGGTGTGGTACTGATTGTTGGTGGGTGTGAGTCACCACACCCAATATCATACCATTGTATGTGGTTACCAGGATTGAACTCAAGAACTTGCACTTGCAAGGCAGGCAGCCAAACCACTGAGCTAAATATCCAGCCTCAAAGCTTCTCTCTCTCTCTTTTTTTTTTTTTTTTTTTTTTTTTTTTT
>PVIC010004937.1:5286-60011 GCA_004025085.1 Thryonomys swinderianus | reverse complement strand
CAGCAATCCTCCTGTCTCTGCCTCCCGAGTGCTGGGATGACAGGCGTGAGCCACCACGTCCGGCATTGTGGTATGCGGTGTTGATTGTTGGTGGGCATGAGTCTCCACGCCCAGCATTATATGTGGTTACCGGGGATCGAACTCAGGACCTTGCGCTTGCGAGGCAGGCGCCGGAACCACTGAGCTAACCCTCCGGCCCAGAAAACATAATTTTTATATAAAATCATACCACTAATTCTGGAAATTAAAATACTTATTTCAGCCTCCTGAGTTCAACAAAAATTTTTAAGGTACTCAGCAACAGAAAAATTAGGCCTTGTCACACAATGAAGGTATAATTACAGTCTCTCCTAAAAAGGAAATTTTGATATTTATCCATACGTGTTCAAATAACAAACACTTACAAATGTTTACAAATGATTGATAAATTTCAAATAAATCTAATCAAATCAATGTATAAAAGACATTATTTGCAAATTATATAATAATGTGGATAAAATAAAGATATGAAGAAAAATATTTAACCTTTTGCTAAGCTGTATATTAAACAGCTAATCCTCTTATATTAAACTTAATATCAAACACTGTAACTTTAAAACCAGTTTCTTAAATACACAAATTCCTAAGGTGCTACTCTAAATTCTCTATGCAGTTTTTTAAGAAGAAAAAGACTCAGAAATGACCACTAAGTTATTTCCTTTGAAAAAATAATGTATTTACTCTTCTGTGATCCAGAGAAGCAGCTCATGAATGAAGAAAAATCTTTATATATTACAATGGGAAAAGAAAAAATATTAGCCACAAGAAGTTATTCCCACATTTGGAGGAGAATGTGTGGTGTATGCTGAGTTGTCAGGGAAACTAAATACCACCCCCATTTTGTCATTACTGTTGAATTTGTATCTTTAAAGGTAGATCACAGATGGTTCTAGATTACTTTGCTGATGAATTTAACCTAGGATTTATTTTCTCAGTAGAGTATTTCACAGAATTTTTGATGTCACCACAGAGGTTGGCTGATGTGTCCTTTCCTTGCTGACATTTCACAACCCCGTAACATTTACAGAGCCTTTTTCTTTTGTAAAAAAGTTAAAGCAGCACATGTAATCCCCTGAATGACATCAGAAGACATTAATTTAGTTGTTGCAGTCAAAGGAGAATTCACTGATGTAAGATTGTTTCTGGTATCTTTCTGACTTGACCCAAATGATGGACAGGTTAGAAAAAAGACAAGTGGATTTTTTTTTAACCTTTTAAGTATCACTTACCACACTGAGAAACATTCTTTAAAGGAATGTGCCTCGGAGATGAAAGTAGAATGGAGAGAGGGTGTAGGAACAGTGAGAGCTGGATACAAAGTACTACAAAGCCAGACTTCCATCATGTTTTTACCCCAAACAAAATGGGGTATTAATATTTTAGGATTGAAATTTATTCAAGACTAGCCTTTAAACTTTTCCTCATGATATACGTTTTCAAAATTAACTTCAAACTGTATTTCAAATATAATTTTCACTTAGTAAAGCATATTACTAGGTATTCGGATTTTAATAGTTGTTTCCTCATGGTTTTATTTATGTAACTATTTGCAGTGGAATCATTATTTACACTACTAGGTTTTTGTTCTTTGCTTTCCCACAGAGCTTAATTCTAATGAGCCAAATAAATTCTGCACTTTACATAATTCAACTTGAGTGCAACATAATATCCTCTGATATGAAATGCTATGATTTATTTAATTCTACACTGCTAAATTTACAGATTCTGTGCTAAATTTATAGAAAGTGATCTTGAATTAAGTCATCTCTCCAAACACTTCTTGGAATAAAATGTACTTTGTCTTTAAGACATCTTTCTGTGCAGCTTTGCAGCTTCTTGTCTGACTATGTCATCATCAATCAAGTTAAAATGGAGACTTTGAGACAGATGTCAAGGGCACTTGCTCCATGCCTTAACTGATCACAACTTTCTTGATTAATAACAGGATTTCCACAAAATCTATATTCCTCGGACAGGTACTCTCTAGACAAGATCATTTTTTTTTTATCAGTTTCAAGCATGGGTGTCAATAAAAGCCTCATGCTTAAAGGACCTTTCAAGGTGAAGGTGGATAAAATCTTGGCCCTGTATCATCAGGCACCTCTCACCAGGAAGGTAATTCCCAAATTTCATGGAACAGGCAACTGCTCAGTACAAATCGACATTTTCTTTTGCAGTAGTTATTGCTTATTGAGGCATACAAGAAAAATGTTAAGGCCCATACAGTATATACTATGTCATTATGTTAAACAATTATATATTGCAATGAGTTCAGTCTTTCAATCATATTCCAAAAACTTTTTTTTTTTTTTTTGAGACAGGGTCTCGCTTTGTAGTTCAGGCTGGCCCTGAGCTCACTATGTAGCCCAGGCAAGTCTCGAACTCAGCAGTCCTCCTGTCTCTGCCCCCCAAATGCTGGGATTACAGGCATGAGCCACCGCGCCCGGCCCAAAAACTTTTTAAAAGTCAACCAGTAACATTCAGACAAGTCTCTGCTAAACTAAATCTTGGAACTGCCAAGATAAAAGCTTCACAGGATGTAAACTGCCTCCTAAAATGAATGTCCCCAGAAACGTATCTCAAAGAACATTATTATAAAGAAATTAACCACAAATGCTGATAATGGCTAAAGATATGTGCAGAATTAAAGCTATTGGATCTCTCTAACAAGAAAAATTCTCTTTATTTAGCACAAATTTCAAACACGTTTCCTTTTTTATGAGGAATGAAAAGTTGCTTTAGTATGAACATTTATTTTCTTACCAGGACTTATACTACAGCTTCCAAATGTAGCTTTTTTTTTCTCCTGATATCAATAGCAGTTTTAATTTATCTGAACCAAAGAATAGATTCACTTAATAGAGTATCTACATTGCAGCCACAAAATCTTTCACATATATTTACAGTGATCTGGGAATGGTTGTATTCAGGAAAGAAAAATTATTACTCTGAGGAATATTTCCTTCTGCATTTTTGTTTTATTGTTTTCTATGAAATTCTAAAGTGTGCATGTATATGCATGTGTGTGTGTGTATGTATGTATAAGCAACCGTGATTTGAAAACAATTAAACAATATCTTTCAAATCTTGAAACTGATAATGAGCAAGAATGAGTGATTTTTTCTGGAATGTCCACAACTGGCCTTGTGAAAATGAAATGGGTATTTATACTCCATCCAACTCACTAAAAATTGAGGGTAAAATTGATAGCAAAACAGGAATGTTTTTTAAAAAAATTTTAAACCTACAAAACTTCAAAGATTGTATCTTTTTTCTAAAGTATTTGCCTTATATAATTAAACCTTGAATGAAAAAAACCTAAACAGTAAAATTAAAATTTTAATGCCAAACCATGTTTTTATAATACAATGTGATTCATAGTTAAAACAAATGTTATTCTATAATGCTGTACCACTAGTTAATATCATAAATATCTGTGATTTAGACAAGAGAGTAAAAAATAAGGTTTATTTTTGTATTATTGTTGTTTCATCTTCCTTTCTACCAAAGTATCTTGAATGGATCTCCTTCTACTGATCTGGAGATGGGCCAAAACCAGATGGCTTCAGAAAACTTCATCTTGCATCAGAGACTCAGCTGGAGCACTGAAAATCAGGCATAACATGTATCCCGGTTTATATCTCTATGGCAGACATAGGTGGGCTTTGGGGAGGTACCTGTAGCACATGGGTGTGAACCTCCTCAGTGGATTATGCCACCAATGAGGTGATAGCCAAATGTGATATTGGGAAGTGAAGCTTGGTCAGAGGAGTTAGTTCACTGGGTCATGGCCTGGAAGGGTTTATCCCTCACCTTCACATTCTTCCTCAATCTCTCTGTCTCCATCTCTATCTCTGCCTCTGTCTCCCTGTCTCTGTTTCTGTCTGTCTCTGTCTCTGTCTCTGCTTTGAGCTGTTTTGGACTGCCCTGACTTGGACTCAGCCAGCAATGGACTAAACGTTGGCAAACTTTTGAGGCAAAATAAATCTTTCCTTCTTTAGAGTTGTGGATGTCAGCAATTGCTCCCAATGACAAGAAAATGACTACAACAAGTAGTCTAAATACAAAGCATAATGAGCATGTAATAAGAGTTCTTTAATAAGTTTTCATACACAGATAAGAAGTGCCATTTTACATGGTTCCAAATGTTGAGGTCCAACGATCAAAAGAGCCCTGGAACAATGAGCCCATGAAATAACCAAGTAACAAAACATGTCTATAGTCATTGTATTTTTTCAGAAATTGTCTCTTACAAATGTCTCATGAGCTAGGGGATTTTTAAAATTATTTCCATATATGACAACTCAGAATATAATGCAAGAATCAGACCATGCAGAATTGAGAAAGGACTTACTGTTTTATTAGACCCTAAGGAAACTGACCTCCAAATGGAGTCTGCTGAGTCATCGTTCCCCAGGGATCTTATGAGAACATCTGCCAGGTGTTCTGTGGCTATCAGGGTCCTCCACAGAGCATAATGGGGAGTAATAAGGGAGGTTACTGACACAAGGTCGCACGAGCCCTACACGGACTCCATGTGAACATTGGATAGTTTGGACTTTGAAAAGTATGTGCTCTTTTCTGGACAGAGATCATTCCACTTACACAATGGCCCAAACTCCCTTCTGAACCTCTAAAAACTCCTAGACAAAAAGTCTCTTTGATTAACTTCTCAAGAGCCCCTTACACATAGCAGGAGCTTTACTTCTTTACTGCTGTATCTTCTTGTTTTGTTTTATTTTGTTTTGAGACAGGGTCTCACTTTGTAGTTCAGGCTGGCTCTGAGCTCACTATGTAGCCCAGGCAAGCCTTGAACTCAGCAATCCTCCTGTCTCTGCCTCCCGAGTGCTGGGATGACAGGTGTGAGCCACCACGCCCAACACTGTGGTATGTGGTATTGATTGCTGGTGGGCGTGAGTCTCCACGCCCAGCATTGTATGTGGTTTCCGGGGATCGAACTCAGGACCTTGCGCTTATGAGGCAAGCGCCAGAACCACTGAGCTAACCCTCCGGCCACTGCTGTATCTTTTAAATAATCTTGCTCGCATCCTATCTCCTACCTTTGTAGTTTCACCTTCATCCCGGGGATCCAGAAAGTCTGGCCCTCCTGGCTTCAGAATCTAACAGATCGTGACGGAAGTCACTTCCTTGATTGTTATAGATAAGAAAAAAGAAAGCATTACATTTAAATGGCTAGAGTTGTATAGATATAAACTTGGATTTAAACTGTCGATTTAAACTTAGAGTTGTATAGATTTTCTCCTTCTGAAGGATAAGAAAAGGTCATCAGCTGATATCCAGGGCAGAGAAGATAAGTGTATTGGCACCATGAGGGGAGAAAATGTATGAGTTAATGATCTATAATATGAGCAATTAAACCTATTAGAAAAGGTTAATAGTACTGTTAGACAAATGGGGGTGCCAGATTGGAGTGTACAGTAGGAAACTGGGAAAAGGAATGGTCTCAAACAATGAGGCTAACAGGAGGAAGGTGGATGTCAGGGGGCCATAGGAGCTCTGGGCCAAAGAATGTCCTCATCCTGCAGTGAAGAGTGAGGCAAGAAAAGAGTAAATTACTAAGAACGAAGGTTCACATGGTACCAAATATCAGCCTTAGCACCTTAATTATAGGGCCTAAATACAGCAAAGCAAACACTGTGATTTTATGGGTATGGAGGCTCAGGTTTCAGATGCTGCCCTGACTCCAGAATGCTACAATCCTGAATTTACAAGCGTTATGAACATTCACTGCTAAGAGGGGTTGGAGATGAGAACAAAGGAGTGAAACAAGGTTTTGGAAGCAATGACACCTTTCAACTGAAAAACAAAAAAATGAGAATGGTTTGGGAACACTTCAAGAGTCGAAGCCGCCTCCAAGTAAAAAAGGAAACAAATTAATCCAGCCTGCAATTCATGTGAGAAAAAGGAAGCTATTCATTAAGTGAACTTTAAAGATTTCTGTTTTCTTTTCTAAGTTTCTGTTAACCATCAATTTTCTAGCACTATGTGGAGTAGAGATTTTTTTGAAGAACACCCAGTGTACTGTGCATGTATTTCTGTGTTCTGAGAAGTGTAAACCAGGTAGGTAAATGTTATAAATGCAGTATAACGGGTATCATATTTACAGGTGAGAGATTACCATGGACAGGGATGCTTTGACATGGTTTTCCATGGAAGATTCAATTTAATTCAGAACTTGAAGAATGAAAATTGTGAGTAGTTGGTTACAGAGGAAGGGGCAATGTATGACAATACTGTAAAGTGTGGCAGGTGCAACATAAGTAAACCAGGATAAACACAAACCACTGACTTGCACCATGTGATAAGGACACAGTCATCACTTTAGACATGAGAAAGTTGTGGTCATAGATTTTAAAGAAACTGCTTATGACCACTAAGGAACAACAGATTCCCAGATGAAAAATTCATTTCTGTTTAACTTTCTGGTTCTGTTAAGTGTAAAATATCCAAGGAATATTCTACTCAGTGACTTTCTGGTCTGCCTCTTACCACAAGGATACCATACTTTCATATTTTCCTGGATCTAGTGACTCACAGTCCCTTGTAAGCATCTGGGATACGATTTCTACACCATTGCTGCAAAGGGTATTCTTACCTGTGGAACATATACTTTAAACAAAATGTACATGGACCAGCTTCTACCTATCCACCAAGTGGTCCTACCTCCTGAAAGATGACTTCTTGTGTGACAAGTAGATAGCTGTGTGGTCAGCTACAGGGACTGTGAAATCAGGGCTACTGTGGAAAGGTGGAATGTATGGGCCACTCCTCACCTGGAACACACAGCTATCTGGACAGATACTGAGGAACAGTAAAGAATTAAAGAGACATACTTTAAAATACGGGAAAGTGATTTATTTGGAAGAGGATGAACAAAAACGATAGTACCTGGGGGAAACAGGAGTGAATGGCCTCCACCCTTGTGTTCCTGGCTCTTTTTATTGAAAATTAGTGTATTTTCCCACTCCCTATATGGGCACCTGGAAGTTGCCCCCATCTGATTGCCCTCTGGCCATCTTTGATCTTAACTTTGGGCACCCTTGTCTACATTCTTTCTGGTCATTTGATTTCTTCCTGTCCCTTCATGATAGACAAATATGGGGTGAGAGCGTTACAGAAAGGTAACAGAGTCAATAAGTAGAGGAGACATGTGTATCTAGTGCAATAATAGAGTGATATTAAAGTGAGAACATATGTACATGTGTGTATGTGAAGCTATGTGTATTTTACATATTAAAGAAGAGTTCTTAGATGCCTACACATTATCTTCTTTGCGTTTTATCAAAGCTAGGCAAGGGGGCTGGTTCTTCTGGTCTTATGGTAATTGTCTGACCTGATACTTCTCTAAATCTAGTTTCTTTCTTTGACTTTCTAATTCCTCTAACTTTAGAGTCTTCCTGTACAGTAAAAGTTCTTTTTAATGAGATTCCTCATTAATCTTTAATAAAATGTATCTTTTATCACCCTAGAAATTTCATTTCCTTATAAAAACTCTTGCTGAAAAGAGCAAAACATGTCCAGAACTGTCCTGTTGGGATACTTAGGGCCTATCATGGCTGGGTTCCTGCAAACCATGGTCCATAGTAATCTTTGGACTCTTGAGTGTTTCATTGAGTCCGAGGACCCTCATGGGAATTATAGCCACACATTTTATGAAAAATCAGGTTTGAGATCTCAACTGTATCCAGAAGTGCAGATTATTTCTTGCTCTTTTTTGACTCAGCATAGATCCTTTATAGATTCTTTATAGATTCTCACAAAGGTCCTATCATGCTGTCTTATTGATGGATGTCTCTTTTTGATACCCTTGATAGATTTCATTGTGTCCTCAAAATTTCTTTCTTTCCCTGCTCACTACAAGGAACACTTGGACTCACTCATTCCAGGAATGAACCTTTATAGTCCATAGTACCCCCTTATAAATATACAACCTAGACTCTAAAACAAACATAGATTACAGAGCATCAAGCCAGATAAAACATAAAAACAGAAGCTTACTTCTTCTAAGTTAGGGGGGTTAGTCCTTCTTTTGAAGAATTTAATCTAGAAAACTTTTAGGTTATTTTTATGTCCCTCTGAAATAAGTGTGAGTCTTTTCAGAAGCTATATAAGGTTCTTGCTACATTGGTGGCCCCATGCAAAACTACCACCTGTCATCAACATGTAAAAGTTTTGCTTTTTCCTTATTTAAAACCAATTAGCTAATAGAAATTGTCACCCCCATTATAGGATGAATTTTAGGGCCAAAGGTTGTCTTGAAGTCTCTTGAGGTTTACTTATTTATCTTGAAAACATTTGTGGTGGTTACTTGTTTGTATAGAGGTGAGATTAATTCTGTTTTTATCTTAACTGATGTACACATTTTAAGTATAATGCTTCCTCAATAAGAAATCAATTTTAGTGGCTGCTATTACAAAATCAACCAACAATAAATGCTGGTGAGGCTGTGGGGAGAAAGGAACCCTTTTCCACTGTTGATGGGATTGCAGACTTGTGCAACCATTGTGGAGATCTGTGTGGAGATTCCTCAGAAAACTAGGACTAGGGGTCCCATTTGACCTAGCTATCCCCCTGATAGGAATATACCCAAAGAAAATTTAAAAATCACATTGGAAAGACAGATGTACACCCTTGTTCATAACAGCTCAGTCTGTGATAGCCCAATCTTGGAAACAACCCAAATGCCCATTAACTAAAGACTGGATAAAGATGTGGCTTTTAAAAAAAATGGAGTATTATTCTGCCATGAAGAATGACAAGATTCATTCATTTATGTGCAAATGGATACACTTGAAGGACACACTAATAAGTGAAATAAATAGATCACAGATATGCAAATATTGGAATTTTTCTTTGATATGAGCACCTGTAGAGATAAATGAGCTCTAGAAAGTATGACAGTTTTTGTAGAATGGGAAATTTCCAAAGGAAATTCAGTGTGGGAATGTAATGAGGGGAAGGAATAAAGATGATTCCAAAAGAAAATAAAAGAGCATGTATATAGGGGGTGGGGAGGTGTGGATGGGTAGGGATATGGGTAAAAATAGAATTAATTTGTGTCATGTACTGGTACAAATTCCCCAATGTTGTATGTGATTATGAGATGTATATAAAATGTACCAATAAAGAATTCAATTTTTTTTAAAAGATAAAAAAAATAAATCAATTTTGTTTTAATACTACCTTTGTGGAATACTCATCTTAAAAGGGAAGATTTTGTTTGCATTTGTATTTCCCCAAAAGAGTAATGAATAGCATTTCAATCAGCAAATTATTTGTTAATTTTTTAGTATTATTGATTAATCATGCTGCAATTCTTGTTGTCCAGATGTCTCAAAAATACTGTTCTACTAAATTCCAAATGACTAACAGCTATGCCACTTTAGAAGAAGTATCATCAAGTGGGGGACAAAAAGAGAAGAAATTCAAAAATATGTTTTTAATTAATTAAGCCTTTGCTATTGAATACTTTTTATATAAAGCTAGCTATGTAATTCAGGCTGGTTTGAAATCATTATTTAGCTCATTCTGACTGTGAACTCATTGAAATTTCCTGCCTCAACCTCCCAAGTGATGAATTTATTAGAATGTATGTACTTGAAGATGTATTGAATATAAAATTTTATAACAACACACATAAATAGACAAATTATTTTTGCTCTGGTAAGTGTGAGGAAAATAAGTCATCCAACTATAGTTACAGTATTTAAAGAATTTTCCATATAGGATAAGAGGGTATTCTTTATATTGTTATAGAAGTACAATCAGTACCAATATACTGTTAGCTCAGAAGAGAAGAAAGGTGTATTTAGTATAATATTTTAATATTCAAAGCTCTCTATGTAGGGTTAAACACCTTTCAAAGGTCATGAACATGTTCACAGTAAAATATTCATGTGAGTTGTACAAATACCTATCTAGAATTCTAAATATAGAAGCTAAACATTGGTAGAAAATTGATGTCTATGCTTCCAAGATATCTGTAGCTCTATCATCTATTACTTTGTGGAAAAATAGATTTTTGTCAGAAGTAAAATCCATTAGAATGGGACACATACATGTAACAACTCTCCATAATGAAAATATTCATTATGTCACATGTATGTACCAAAAAAAAAAAAAAAGAGATCAGCTAACACAAAAAGTCAGTCTCTTGACAAAAGATTATATGTATCAGAAGCAGGGACATTGACCAATGGAATAGAATAGAGGATGCAGAAAAAACTCAGATATCCGAGTTCAATCATCTGATTTTCAACAAAAGTCCAAAAATACATCCTAAAGAAAGCTTCTTCAACAAATGGTGCTAGGAAGATGGGATATCCACATGCAGCAGAATAAAGCTTGCTCTCCATATTTTAAGATATATTAAAATAAAATCAAATTGATCAAAAACCTATACAGAAGTCTGAAATACTTGGAGACTGGATAAAAAGATGTGTTTTTTTTAATAAAATGAAGTATTACTCTGCCATAAAGAACAAGAAGTTTGAGTCATTTATATGCAAATGGACACATCTTGAGGAAACACTAATAATTGAAATAAGTAGGTCAAAGATATGTAAATACCATATGTTTTCTTTGGTAGGAGAACCTGTAGATATAAATGAGTTCTAGAATGTATGATAGATGTTGTGAAATAGGAAATATTCAAAGGGAATGTGGTAGGGAAAGTAATGAAGGGAAAAAATAAAGATCATTTGAAAAGAAAAAAAACCCACATGCATATAGTAGGTGGGGGGGTTGTGGGTGGGTAGGGATATGGGTTAAAAATAAGAATTAACCCGTGTCATATACTGGTACAAATTTCCCAACATTGAGTGTGATTGTAAATTGTATATAAAGTGTACCAATAAAGAATTCAAGTTTTTTAAAAAGTCTGAAATACTGAATCTTCTAGGTAAAAGATTGGTAAAACTCCTAAATACATATACTTTAGCAAAGACTTTTGTAACAACTAGTTGCACAAGAAATATAATATGTATATATTTATATATATGCATATGTAATACATATATTACTCAGCCACAAATAATGATATACTAGAGTTATTTGACAGAAAAAAATTGGATTTTGAGTCAATAATACTAAGTGAAATGTCAGTCATAAAATGTTAAACTTGACTCATTTATCTTCATGTGTCAGTACATTTTCTTTATCCATTCATCCGTTAATATAGGAAAGATTTAGCTTCCAAAACCATATTGTTAAGTGAAATAAATCAGATCCACAAGCTTAAATAGCAGTTTCTATTATATGAGAAATGCAAATTATAAAGACCAAAATATGAGATAGGTGATGGGAAGTGGGAAAAACAGAGCTTTCTCAAGTAGGAAAGTGTTCAAGAGATGGAGGGAGAAATGTGAGGGAATAAAATATTAAGATATTTTCCGTACTTGTAGCAACTTCACAAAATGAATGCAAACATTACTTACTGTAAAAATGCACTAAGTTAAGAACAGTTAAATATTGTGTGGCTTCTCTAACACAAGAGACCCAAAATGTAAGTAACTTGAAGAGCAAGATAAAAAAACCACCCTAATAAATAAGGAGGCACACCTTGCAGAGATGGGAAAGAGATCTGGCAATGAGGGCAAAGGGAGGGCAGGGACAGGGGGAAAGGAGCAGGGGAAGTCAAGTGACCAGCATGTAACATGTACAGCAGTGACTGGAAAAGACAGCCATGTTCCCGTTCCTGTTCCTGCAGGAAAGATGGACGCAGTTGTGTTCGTAACTGGATGTAGAGGTCATGAACTGAGACAAAATTTTGCCAAATGCTCCTGTTTGGGAAACAAACTGTTTACAGACACAAGTGTTCATGAACCAACGTACCACAGTACACGTGCCAGTCCCCAAGCTGACAGTAACCTCTATATATCTACAAGCGTATACTAATAACAAAAAAGCTTCTAATGTGCCAGTGGCACTGATGAGCCTTTGACATGTACTGTATGATCTTCCCAACAAGCCAGATTAGGAGTGCCATTTTATAGCTGGGGAGACTAAAGATGTGCACCTAGTGAGTGGTATCTGGTTACCCAGTGTTTGTATTTTCTCTGCACTGTGCTGCCTCCCCTCAAGGAAAACTTCATGGTCTGAAAAGCTGGAGTGAACAAAATCGAAGGGATTTATTGTGCTACATTTTATGAATAAAATAATTTAAACCTGATAGAAAATCACAGAAGCATATGCAATGGATTAAATTCTTTCAACATCAACATATACCCAAAGGGTTATTAATATTTCCCAAGTTGATAAAATGAATAAACTATTCAGGAGTTTCTGAAAATTACATTCTAAAAGAAATGATTGCTCTTTCCTTTCAAAAAACCTGGCTTTTTAAGTTTTAAAGGTTTGGGGCTGGAGATCTAGCTCAGTGGTTCCGGTGCCTGCCTCGCGAGTGCAAGGTCCTGAGTTCGATCCCAGTAACCACATACAATGCTGGGCGTGGAGACTCATGCCCACCAGCAATCAATACCACATACCACAGTGCTGGGTGTGGTGGCTCACGCCTGTCATCCCAGCACTCGGGAGGCAGAGGCAGGAGGATTGCTGAGTTCAAGGCTTAACTGGGCTATATAGTGAGCTGAGGGCCAGTCCGAACTACAAAGCAAGAACCTGTCAAAAAAAAAAGAAGAAGAAGTTTTAAAGGCTTGTTTTAGCTTAGGATATTTCTGTGGTGTTATCTGTGTGATTTCAAGACAGTAGCATCCCAGGATTTTCTGGTAAACTACATAATGTCTAAGGCCATGGGCTCTGACCAGCCTCATCCCCACCTTCCAGCAACAAAACAGAAAATTTTATTGTCAAAACTTATTTGGCTCCCTCCAAGATTATACTCTAATTTGTGTCTTCTCTAAATTTACTTTCTCTGCCTCATCAATTTTTGGTCCCATTTTATCTGGTTGTATGTCCCGTTTCTGTCACGGGCCTCTCACACCCCCACCACACTGCTGCTTGCCACTAAGCTCCTTCTCTGAGGCCTTCCCTAGCTAAGACTTCCAGAAGCTTCTTGAGGGAAGTGTCTGGGATGTTTTTCTGCCATGCACGGGCTCTGTCTGTGCACCAAAGGAGTCTGAACCTAGTCTGCGTGTGAGAAAAATTCTGCTCTGCGCACCTACACCCACATCTTTCTGTCTTACATCCGGGATTTGAAAGCTGAACTTCACAACGAAAATTTAAATTTTCTGCCACTATTTCCTTGTCTTCAGCTCCCCGGTGCAATTAAAAAGTAAGGTAGATATTGGACCTGGCATCGTAACAGGAGAAAAAATAATGGAGAAAAGAAATAGCAGAGCATCATTTAATAATTTAACATATTTTTATTATAAACAATCCTTTGAGTGGCTCAGAGAAGTGGTTATGTTTTCTCATAACTTCAATTGAAATTAATCAAGAAGTATAAATGCACAGAGCTTATGATTTAGTGGAGAGATAAAAGGGGTGGGTAAGGTTTAGGGAGTGCTGCTGGCCCCAGATCGGAAGGCAGCCCTGGGCTGAACACACTGCCAGCAGCCCTGGTACGTGGGGCTGTGCCTGGCCCCAGGGCAAGTGGATGCACTAGTTCGTGCTACAACAGAAGGTGCAAACCTTTAGCATGAGGAAGAGAGGGGAGCCAAAACAGCAGTCCGGAGATGAAAGTGAAGTTAACAAGCCAGTAGATGGGGGTTCTGATAATGAGGAGGATGAGGGAGAAGAAGAGAAAGAGGGGAGTGCAGATTCCCTGACGGATTCCAATGAGGAGGAAACAGTTAATGAGGAGAAAACAGCTGACGAGGATACTGAGGCGATGAGTAAAAGACACAGACGAAAGCATGTACCTTGTGTGGAAAATGAGAACCTCATTCAAGCTCTGGATGAAATGATGCCAGGCGATGTTCAGCGAGAAAGTGGCAAAGGTATTAAAGTGCACAAGCTTGTTTCCCGTGCACCTCCAAAGCCAGCAGAGGAACGGGCTCCTCCTGGCACCGAGAAGGAAGGTAGGGTCTGCAGACAGAAGTCACGGTCATGCTGACAAGAAGAGGAAACAGCGGCAGCTTAAGATCTTAATGTGCCCGTGTCGCATGTCGTCCTGACTTGCTGCAGATCACGGCAGCCACGCACAGGCGGAACAGAAGAGAGATGAGGGTGAACGAGCTCTCACTGGATACCAGCAAGTGGTGAGAACAACATGTTCCGGGAACACCGCAGCCCCTCGCCCAGCGCTCAGCTCCAGCAAGCACCCGTCTTGAGTGGGAGCCTCGTCACCAGGACCCAAAGGTTGCACCTAATCCGGATCTAATGTTTAAGGCTGGCAGGAAGGGACACAGGTCCAGCACGTGTGTCACTGCCTTAGGACCTGTGCATAGTGGAGTTCTCTGGAGATCACGGGCGAACGGGGTGCATCTCCGCATGTTGGTCTAAGGAGCTGGGTTGGGGGCCGGAACACCAGGCTCTGCCTATCACAGAACAAGCCGATGCTTCCAGACAGGAGGGCAGGCAAGGCCTTCTGCAGTGGAAATCACGTGGTGGTTGTTCTTCTCTGGAGAGAAGAAATGAGATGGCTCAGCTGACTATAGGGCAGTTACACCATGAAGAAGGCCGATGAGATGACTGAGCCAGAGAAGAAACAGTTCTCATGGTCACGGTAAGTTTGAGTGAGTCTCTGAACTGAATGTCCCATGTAAAAAGGTACATTTCCAGGGTGACATCTACAGCAGAAAAGTATAGAACACCCAGTAAAATCTTCTAGTAAAACTTTGCATGCAGGACAACAAATGTTGAAAGATAATCCACTAAGAAAACTTTCATTTTTAAAAAATTGTTTCAACTGAGGAATAAGCATGAAAAATCCATGAGTCAGTGATATAAAATTGCCTATTATAGTGACATAAAAATGTAATGATGGTTGGTATGCACAGCACATGGAGTCATTTGGTTCATCAGAGTCTGTTGCCAGCCCAAGAACGGGGATACAGTTGAACTCTTTATGAGTATTATGAAAACAAGACATGCCAGTGAGCCTGTTACACAAAACAAACAAAAGACAAGCAGGGAAGAATAATTTGTTGACCTTCACGGGTTTACAGCCTCTGTCTCGAAAGAAAATACAGAAGCAAGTAGAACTTTTGTTTTGTCTTTCTTTTGTTTTGTTTTCCCGCCACCAAATAGAAGTGAGGGTTCTTAGTCAGTTTCCAACATCTGTCAACTTATTAATTAGGACGGTTGTCTTTCATTCGCTTGCCGGTGCATTTAGTGAAAGAGCACATCTGTGTGCTGCAAGTCGATTACATCTTTGTTTGAAACCATTTTTGTCATGTTTCAGTTTCTCCATGTAGATGTAACTGAAGAACAAAATTTATAAAGTTCTAACTTTTCACATGGAAATCCTTTGCGATTTTCACCAGCTTCAGCTTTTGCCAGTGCTTCAATGAAATGTTGTATTCTTTTAAAAATAAGGGGAACAAAGCAGTGTGGGCACACTGTTTTGAAAATAAAATGAGCTGAAGAGTCACATGCCATCATGACCGAGATCACTGCAGCTTTAATTCCCACTCTCCAGCCTCTGTTAAGGCTCGGAGAACACTGAAGTGTATAGACATGATAGTGTCGTACATTACAGGTACATTTTTCAGTTTGAATGCTCAAGTGATTAAAACAAATGGAACGCTCTGCCTGCGTGTCTAAGTTGGCTAATTTGTATGTGTCTAAGTTAGTATTGCAGTATGCATAGATACAGATATTAGCATCTTTATTGTCTACTTATACTATATATTGCGGAAAGGTGGTAAATTATACTCTTATTAATTTGAAATATAGGATTCTTTTTTAACCGTATCATCACTAGGCTATCACAACAGATATTTTGGCACAGCAGAAAATGAAAAAGCAATGATGTGTGTTTTGAATCATTTGAAGGAAGTTATTTCACATGAAGTGTTTGTTTAGAATGTAGAATTTTACTTCTAATCAATAAGTCCATTTCACTGGCATAGGGTACAAATTCCATTTTAATCATGTAAATCCTAGTCACCAATTCACATTCTAAAAATATTTTTTCTCTTCTCCTCTTCAATTTTTTTCTTCCCTAAAAAAGCAATGCCCAACTGTTACTAACTTCTTCAAAAAGCTCAAATGTTCCCACCTCTCCATCAAAGATGAGAATTGTGGACTCCAAGAGAGGAGATGGGTGTTACAGAAAGACCTAGAGGCTGAATATCTCAAACCTGTACAGTAGAAGGAATTCTGAGCACCTGTTGTCTCTGCGGCGGTAGCGGCTGACGTAAAGTGATGGCAGTGACATCCCAGTGCGGGATCTGGGTGACATCCTCCCTTCACAGGACGCTGCACCCTTGCTCTTGGCTAAACCACTCACCTCACCTTTTCTACTTCTCTTTTACTGTTTGCTTTTCTTCCTTACGACTTCTTAATATTACAAGATTTATTTCCTATCTACACTCGCCTGATTTCACGAGTAGCATGTGGACAAAAGCTAATGCTGTGCGCTTATAAATTCCACGTAATGCTACCAACTGCAAGTTATTTCCGTGCACTGCACATTTTTCTGTGCTCTTCTTACAGCCTCCCCCAGTGCGAACCTTTCGCCTTGGGAACCCTACCGCCCCTTTCTTTGCACCGTTTTTCTAACATATTGTATAACTTAGTCACTTATTACATTTGCTGCTTTCATTCTGTTTCTAATCCTATCAAGGAAGCTTCATTCAGATTTAATGTTCCTGGTTTGCTGCATATACTATAAATCACCTCAGGGGACTAAATCAGTGACTTTCAATAGAATATTCACAAATTTAGTATATGTGCTGCTGAAGTGAGCACAGAACATTCATATATTGAGAGACTTTCAATTTAGTAAATTATCAGTATGAACTGGAATATAATTCGCCCTATGAAACAGAAGTAGAACTGATCTTTTCAATTAAAAAAATTCCTCCAATTAAAAAATATTCTATGTCCTTTTCCTTCTATTCCTGCTTTAAAATAAGAATGGATTAACAAAAAATAACTTGTGAAGAATTTCTAGTCATTTATAAACTATATAAACTATAGCTGTAAAGAAATTATCAGAAAAAATATTATACTAATAAATTATGCAATATATTTTCAGATAAATCTACACTATATTTTAATTACCTATCTATACCATTAATATTGTTTCCCAACACTAATATTATAAATTCCATTTTGTAAGAGCCAAACTAAGTAAAGATGTTTTAAGCTTTCCGATTTATATTTAATCCTGAAATATTTTAATTTTCCTAACTTCATGAGAAAGGCTATTTTAATAGTTTAATTGGGATATAATTCACATTTCATAAAATTTATCACTTAAAATGTACGATGCTTTATTCTATTATATTCACAGTTGTATAATTATCACAATAATGTTAACTTAAAAATTTTAAGCATTCGCAAAGATGTATCATTTCATTGTCACCTTTTATAACCAAAACCAGTCTTTTTTTTTTTTCTTTTTGAGACAGGGTCTCGCTTTGTAGTTCAGGCTGGCCCTGAGCTCACTGTGGTGCCCAGGCAAGCTGCCGCGAACTCAGCAATCCTCCTGTCTCTGCCTCCCGAGTGCTGGGATGACAGGCATAAGCCACCACGTCCGGCATTGTGGTATGCGGTGTTGATTGTTGGTGGGTGTGTCTCCATACCCAGCATTATATGTGGTTAACGGGGATCAAACTCAGGACCTTGCACCTGCGAGGCTAGCACCGGAACCACTGAGCTAACCCTCCGGCCCCAGAACCAGTCTTCTGCAAATACTAATGTAGTTTCTAGCAACACATATTTGCCTACTTTGGAATTTTTATGCATGGATTATACAACACCATAGTCTTCTGTCACAGACCGCTACTACTAGTAGAATATTCTGAAAATTTATACATGGTGTCCCATGTATCTGTAATAAATACCTTATGATAGTTACTTATTAATTTATTAACTTAAAAATTTAATATAAAAAATAAGTAGTCTGACAGACAAATTAACATTTCTCAAAATATGAAGTCAAAAGTATTAAAAATGCCCAATGTCTTTATCCATTTAGGAAATTAATATTAAAACTACACTAAAATTTCATTTTTAACCCAGTCAGAATGGTTATCAACAAGATTATAAAAATAATAAATGTTGCTGAAGATGTGGTGGAAGAGAAACACTTCTACATTACTCCATTACTAATGGGAATATAAATTATGATGATGGAGCCATGATGGAGATTCTTCAAAACACTAAAAATGAAAACTATCACATGATCCAGATATACCACATCTTAAATATAATATATAACATATTAATATAATATATAATATAATCTCATATATATACACACACACACACACACACACATACATACACACATACACAATAAGGCATTAAAATCAGACTAGCATAGCAATATCTACCTACCCACATTTATTGCAGCACCATTCACAATGGCCAAGACAGGAAACCAACCTGTGTGCCCATTAACAAATGTACAGTTAAAGAAAAATCATATACCACAAAGTATTATTAAGCTATGAACCAGAGTGAAATTATGTCATGTGCAAGAAAATTGACCAAATTAGAGACCATCCAATTTATGGACTCATGAACACAAATGTCACATTTTTGCTAATATCTGAAATCTAAGATGACATGAAAGTAGGACAGACTTTGTTATCAGTGAGGAGGAGGGGAGCAAGGAGAAAACAAAGGCATTCTAAGGGACAGTAATGGCAAAAATTACAATTTATTACATCATTGACAGATCATGTTTACATGAATCTATTGGATTAAAATATGCCTGCTATACTGTGTTAAATGAAAGAGCACGTTACAAATAGTATAAATGATGTTTCAGTTTCTTAATTTTAAAAATACATGTTAGTGCATTAAATGTCACAAAATCATCAATCACAAGGTTCATTTACCCATTCTAATCTGTCTCTGGACTGAGACATTTAGCACATTTTTTATTATGAGTATTTTTTTTGTGCTTTTAAAAACTGAATTCTTTATTGGTACATTTTATATACAGCTCACAATCACACTCAATATTGGGGAATTTGTACCAGTATATGGCACAAGTTCATTCTCATTTTTATCCATTTTATCCCTACATACCCACAACCCCCTACACCTTATATACATACTATTTCTTTTTCTTTTCAAATCATATTCTTTCCCCTCGTTATGTTCCCCCACCATATTCTCTTTGAATATTTCCTAATTCACAAAATCTATCATACATTCTAGAACTCATTTACATCTACAGGTTATCTACCAGAGAAAATATCCGGTATTTGCACATCTGTGATCTCTTTATTTAACTAATTAGTGTGTCCTCCAGGTGTATCCATTTGCACATAAATGAATGAAACTTGTCATTCTTTATGGCAGAGTAATACTCCTTTTTATTTTTTGGAAAACACATCTTATTTATCCAGTCTCCAGTTGATGGGCATTTGGGTTGTTTCCAAGATTGGGCTATAGCAAAATGAGCTGCTAGGAACATGGGTGTACATATCTCTTTACAATATGAATCATTTAACTCCTTTTTAATTGAATTCTTTATTGGTATATTTTATATACAGCTCACAATCACACACAACATTGGGGAATTTGTACCAATATGTGACAAAGGTCAGTTCTCATTTTTACCCACATCCTTACCCACCCACACCCCCATACATCCTATATACATGCTCTTTTATTTAACTCGTTTGGGTATATTCCTCGCAGGGAAAGAGCAAGGTCAAATGGACCTCTAATCCTAGTTTTCTGAGAAATCTCCACACTGATCTTCACGGTGATTGTTTACAATCCCAGCAGCAGTGGAGAAGGGTTCCTTTCTTCCTGCAGCCTCACCAGCATTTATTGCTGGTTGATTTTACAACAGCAGCCATTCTTTGTGGAGTGAGATGAAATCTCAGTGTTGTTTTCATCTGCATCTCTTGAATGACCAGTGATGTTGAACATTTCTTCATATGCTTCTTGGCTGCTTTGACTTCTGCCTCTGAGAAGTGTCCATTCATTTCAGATGGCCATTTGTGAATTGGGTCTTTAAACTTGGGAGGACTGGCTTGTTTAAGTACTTCATATATTCTAGATAGTAGCCTTTTGTCTGACAAACAGCTAGTAAAGATTTTTTTTGTCATGTGTTGGTTGTCTTTTAGCTGTGTCAGTTTTTTTTTTTTTTTTTTTTTGCTGTGCAGAAGCTTTTTAGTAGAATGAGATGCCATTTGTTAATTCTTTCTGCTAGTTCTTGTTCTATAAAGGTTTTGTTCATAAAGTCTCTGCATAAGCCAATGTCTCTAAGAGTTTTACCTAACCTGTTTTTCAGAAGGCTTATTGTTTCTGTTTTAATGTTTAAGTCTCGTATCCACTGCGAGTTTAGTTTTGTTCATAGTGAAAGAGATAGGTCTAGCTTTAGCTTTTGGCAGGTTAAAGCCCAGTTTTTCCAGCAACATTTGTTAAATGGGCTGTCTTTCCTCCGTTGAGGATGTTTGGCTTCTTTGTCAAAGATAAGGTGGCTTAGTGTATCTAGAGTTGTTTCTGGATCTTCTAATCTATTCCACTGGTCCTCAGGTCTGTCACTTTGCCAGTACCATGCAGGTTTTATAACAGTGGCTTTATACTTCAGTTTTAAATTGGGGATTTTAATACCCCTCTGCCATGTCGTGGTTGCTTAGAATTGCTTTTGCTATTCTAGGTTTCTTGTGGTTCCAGATGAATTTTTGGATTATTTTCTGTAGCTCTATGAAGTATGCTGTTGGGATTTCAATCGGAATTGCATTGAATCTGTACAGTAGTTGTGGGAGTATAGCCATTTTGATGATGTTGGTTCTCCCTACCCAGGAACAAGGGATGTCTTTCCATTTTCTGGTATCCTCTTATATCTTCTTTTTCAGAGTCCTATACTTTTCAGAGTAGAGGTCTTTCATCTTTTTTGTTAGATTGATTGATTCCTAGATATTTCATTTTTCTGCGTGCTATTGTGAAAAGGAGTGACTCTTTAATTTCTCCTTCAGTCAGTCTGTTGTTTGTGTAGATAAAGGCTGTTGATTTTTGATCACTGACTTTGTATCCATCTAAACTACTCAATTTGGCAATTAAGTCTAGCAGTCTTTTGGTTGAGTTTTTAGAGAATAGAGAATCATATCATTGGCAAATAATGACAGTTTAACTTCTTCCTTTCCTATCTTTATTCCTTTTATTTCTTTGTCTTGCCTAATTGCTGTAGCTAATGTTTCCAGCACTATATTGAAAAAGAGTGGAGACAATGGGCATCCTTGTCTCATTTCTGATCTTAGTGTAAAAGGTTTCAGTTGTTGCCCACTTAGTCTGATGCTGGCTATTGGTTTCTTGTAAATAGCTTGTATTAGATTGAGATAAAGTCGATCCACTCCAATTCTCTGTAGGGTTTTGATTATGAATGGGTGTTGGATTTTTGTCAAATGCCTTTTCTGCATCTATTGAGATAATCATATGGTTTTTGTCTTTGAGTCTGTTATATAGTGTATGGCATTTGTTGAGTTACACATGTTAAACCAGTCTTGCATCCCTAGGATAAGTCCAACTCATTCAGGGTGTATGATTTTCTTGATAACTCTCTATATTCTGTTTGCCAATAATTTAGTGAGGATTTTTGCATTGATGTTCATTAGAGAGATTGGCCTGTAGTTTTCTGTTTTGGTTGGATCTTTCTCTGCCTTTGGAATTAAGGTAATGTTTGCCTCAAGGAATGATTTTGGGAGTACTGCTTCCCTTTTGATATTAGAGACTGAGAAGTAGTAGCATTAACTGTTTTTTAAAAGTTTTATAGAATTCAGCTGTGAAGCCATCAGGACCAGGGCTTTTCTTTATTGGTAGGATTTTACTATATTTTCAATTTCACATATTGAGATCGGGTTGTTTAACATTTTTATGTCATCTTCATTCAGCTTTGGAGGTTCATACATGGCTAGGAATCTATCCTTTTCTTCTAGATTTTCCATCTTTTTGGAGTCCAAATTTTCAAAACACGTTTATTTTCCTTTGGACTTCCACTGGATCTGTGGTGATTTCCCCATTTTTATTCCTAATAGCATGGATTTGAGCCTTTTCCTTCCTTTGTTGGATAAGGTTGGCTAAGGGTCTGTCGATTTTATTTATCCTTTCAAAGAACCACCTCTTTGATTCATTGATTCTTTGTATTGATCTCTGTCTCCATTGCATTAATTTCTACTCTGATCCTTATAATTTCCTCCCTAGTATGAAGGGTTTTTTGTTTGTTTGTTTTAGACAGGGTCTCGCTTTGTAGTTCAGGCTGGCACTGAGCTCACTATGGAGCCCAGGCAAGCCTCGAACTCAGCAATCCTCCTGTCTCTGCCTTCCGAGTGCTGGAATTACAGGCATGAGCCACCACGCCCAGTGTATGAAGTTTGTTTTTATCTTGCTCCTCTTTATCTAATAGTTTGAAGTTCATCATTAGATTGTTTGAGTTTGTACTATTTTCCAGGTGTAGGTATTCACTACTGTGAATTTTCCTCGTAGAACTGCTTTCATTGTGTCCATAAATTCCTGTATATTGTACTGGAGTTATCATTTAATTGTAGAAAATGATTAATTTCTTCTTTAATTTCTGTTATGGCCCATTGCTTGCTCAACAGGGTGTTGTTCAATTTTCATGTGTTTGTGAGGATCTTGGAATTTCTTCTGCTATTCAGCTCTAGTTTCAAGGCACTATGGTTGGATAGTGTGCAGGGGATAACTTCAATTCCTTTGCACTTACTGAAGCCAGTTCTATGAACTAGGATGTGATCTATTTTGGAGAATGATCCATGAGCAGCTGAGAAGAATGTATATTCTGACTTTGTAGGGTGAAATACTCTGTAGGCATCTATTAAGCCCATTTATTCAAAAGGTTGGTTTAGCTCAAGTAATTCCTTATTGATTCTTTCTCCAGTTGATCTGTCAATTTGTGACAGTGGAGTACTGTAGTCCCCTACTACTGTTGTATTAGTAGTCATCTGGCTTTTCATGTTCATTAATGTTTGATTTATATAGTTGGGTACATTAGAGTTTGGTGCATAAATATTTATGATTGTTATTTCTTTCTCCTGGATTGTTCCCTGTATGAGAATATTGTGACCTTCTTTGTCTCTCAATCAGTTTGGGTTTGAAATCTATTTTATCTGCAAATAAGATAGTCACTCCTGCTTTTTTGCTGTTTTCTGTGGCATGGAGAATTGTTTTCCATCTCTTTCTTTTCAGTCAATGGATTTCCTTCTGAATTAGGTGTGTATTAGGTGTGTTTCCTGTATGCAGCAGATTGTAGGATCTTGCTCCTTGATCCAATCTACTAGTCTGTGTCTTCTAATTGGCCCATTATTTTAGGAGTATTTTTTTCATTTGTGGTATTATAAATGCTTCTAGGGCTGTGGATTTAGTTCAAGTGGTACTGCACCAAATTTGATGCCAAGGGCCTAAGTCCGATCCTTGATATCCCCCCCAAAAAATCTTCTAACTGGAAGAAATTACCAGTTGTTAAGTTTATGATGTGAAAGATACACCAATGAGCTTGATTGTGGTCATCTTCTCACAGTGTGTGTGTATCTCAGAACATGAATTTATATGCTTTAAAAATATATTATTTTGCTTACTGGTTACACTTAATAAAAAGTGGAGAAATAAAAAACAAAAGTAGAGTTTCATATTTTGTAATTTTGACATTAAATGCTGGAAAGGGTGCCTATGATCAAGCAATGTGAATTTTATTTTAAAGGAACAAATGTATGTGGGGCTCTAAGAATCTCTATATATATTGTCCCAGTGCTTAACCAATTAACATATTATTGACTCTGAGCATATTATTGACAGGACTGCTCTTGATTCAGTATTAGCACTGAAACCATTCTTTTCTTTTCTCATTGCTCATATTTATCATCCTACTAATCCTTTATGGTAGAACTAGAAGATTTGAAAAAGTTAAAATATAGAAATGGTTAACATTTTGCAAGGCTTTTGACATTCTTACACATAATTTCATCTCATTTTCTTAGCAAACCTGGATATAAAAAAATAGGATTCAAGGAAATTGTGAAATTTCCCCAAGAACTCAAATTTAAGAATGTATCAGGTTGGGACCAGAACATTAACCTTTAGATCCAGAACATTTTGACAAAGTAACTTTGGGCCATAATAGCGAGTTTTTTTCCATGACATTTGTGTGCCTTCCCTTCCTAACCCCCTGTTCTGGAGGGAAAGTTGGGAATTCTATGCACATGACGTCACCATTTAGAGCAAAGGAAGGGCCACCCTCAGCTTTTTGTACATCACTATGGACCCTTCTCTTTTATGTTTGCCTCTTCTTCCCCCACTAACATCCAGTATCACAGATCCACTTCTCAGGCAGATTTTACCCTCTAGTCTTCACCTCTCTCCCAGGCTAACTCACCCACACACTGAGGGCACGTGTGACCCAGATGGTGGGTACAGAAACCCAGTGGTAGCAGAAACTACTAAATTTTCCAGATTCAAAGAAAGTTTCCAACTTTCCCCAATTACAGTCATCATTTAAACAAAGCTGATAAATGAAAAGCAAATGTTGTAATTTGTGATATTTTTCCTTCAGCATGGATCAGTAAGTATGATTTATAAATGAGATTTCTGTGCATGTCTGATTATTTATGTGTGAGGAAAAGTGTAATCCTAATGTCTTTTGACCTTTGGATATTTGTTGTATTGATATTTAAAAGAAAATGGCTTTTATTCTTGTAAATTAAATGCACTCATCAAACCTCATCTCTTCATATATCTACTTCTTTTACAACTACACCTAGTATCATTAGATAGCTAGACAAATTATGGAAGAAAACCCTTCACTTTTTTTGTACCAGAGGAAGAAAGAAGACTAAGAAAAGTAGTGCAAGGCTTTCAGATATTGGAATTTATAGGGATATTCTTAGATTCAAGCCATTATTCTGCAAAAGAAAGAAAAAAGTAAAAGAACAAAAGAAAAGAGAGAGTTTTCTAGGTAAGCTTTCAGAACATTTCCACCAAAACTATGCTTCACAAATAAGAAACCTAAGCTCCCTTCTAAAGGAAGGTGGGAGAATCTGCTTTGGCTCCCAGGAGTCTGCTACCAGACTCCTGAGACATGGGGCTTCCTTTCATATATGTCACTTGCCTATCAATATGATATGGATGCCCCATTTGTAAATATTTTATTATCCAAAATAGTTTTTCTGAAGCATTTCTAGTATTATCTTCCCCTTTTTGCATATTTTGTATGACACATTTAAACTATAAAATACAAAGAGAAACCGAGTAGGGAGAATTGTAGACACTTGCTTTAGAGTTCACGTTTCTCCTTGTAGTCGATCATTCCATATAACATTACAAAGCTTACCTGTGTCTTCCTCCATGAAATTTTATTTTCTTTCTTGATAGCAGAGGGCAATTTTTTGCTCCAAGGGGAGAGAGCAGTTGTCTGACTCTACCTCACGAACCTTACTTGCTTATGAAGAGGTCAAGGCTGTCTTTAAACAAGGCAGCAGACAACAATCAAACTTGTTTTCCATCTAACTGAAACCTAATAGGAATTTGAAATTCTATTTTCTCAGTTTGAACAGGTCCTGGACGTAGTTTAGAAACCTCTGCTCACTCCAGTAATTGGAGTGACGTTTTTGGACACCTGGTACCATGTACTTCATTTATCATTAAATGTGCATTAACCTAAAACTACACCAAACTATAAAACTACAAGAAAATGTGATAACATAGCATTAAAGTGACAGTAAATCACCAGAAACATAACGGATTTTTTTCAGTCCAGTTGCTTTGCAGACTGTAAATGTGAACCAATCTTCCATGAAGCTATAGATATTTTCAATAAACACAGTTCACCTCTCTTGGACCCTGATCTTAAAGCAGAGAAATAAAACCAAGGTTAGATGTGAAGATAACCGTATTTTCATAATGAATATTAAAGCCAGAAAAATAGCTAGCTTGGAACAATATTATTTCCAATTGCTATGCACTAAAATATTTTGCAGAGAATGCTAATGAAGTTATTTATTGATATAGCCTCTTTTTAAGGCTACTCAGATTATTTTTTCTAATGTTACACTGTTATTGCAAATTCAAAGTATGAAGAAAAACTGGGTAATTACCGTAACTTAGTATCTAGCTATAATTGGATTTCACCTCCAAACTTTCTCACAAAGCAATGCTGATTAACTCTCTCCTCAGCATTTTTCTCCTGAGTCAAATAATTCATATCCTTCTAGAAATCTTTTTGTACAAATTATGTAATCCTGACTTAATTGAAGAAAAATATGCATCATCCTAATGCAATGTTGGTTTCTGTTCTAACATGTTAGTTTTATTTTTTATTTTATTTATTCTATTTTATATTTTATTTTATTTTATTATTTTATTTTATGAGACAGAGTCTCACTTTGTAGTTCAGGCTGGCCCTGAGCTCACTATGTAGCCCAGGCAGGCCTTGAATTCAGCAATCCTCCTGCCTCTGCCTCCCAAGTACTGAGATTAAAGGCATGAGCCACCACACTAGGCATTATGGTTTGTGGTACTGATTGCTGGTGGGCGTGACTCACCACTCCCAGTATTGTTATATATGGTTACCGGGTATCCAACCAAGGACCTTGCACTTGCGAGGTAGGCACTGGAACCACTGAGCTAAATCTCTGGCCCTAGATTTATCATATTTACACAACACATCAACCTATTTATGATTCCAATAGTATTTTGATTCCTTCCCATACTTGGTCTCCCAATAGGAAACATCCTATTAACTTTAGCTGCACGAAAATTACTTTTTGCTCTTCTGGAAACATCTTAGAGTTGATTAAAATTCATTGATGTTTATATTATGAAATGGCAGACAATGAGGGAAACAAAGACTCCCACAATCATATGATGAGAATTACATTAATTGTAGGCATTACCTTCAGTAATAATAAAACAAATTTAACAGCTCTTTAGATTTTATGCAAAACTCCTGGGGAAATATTTGCAATTAGGGAATATAGTCTTCTATAACGTACCAACTGGCAATGAACTTCAAACCTGGTTTCCTGTCTTCAAATTATTTAACCCCAGAAACAGATTTGGAAATTATCAACCTTTTGCTGGAAGTGTCACCTTCTCCACCCTCTTCTTTCCAAAGTCTTGATCACCTGTGGATTTTTGGTTCATAATACACACTAGGAATTTTCAGCCTAATAATTTCATTCTAGTGCTTTTATCACTCCACACCTCAAACACATTTTTGAATGCTTACTTAAACAGTGAGTTTTGTTTCAGCCTCTAGAATCTGACAAGGCAAGAGTTCTGAAGCCTCTGGTTCCTGTCTCTGACTTCTATGGTTACTTTAAAATTCACCTCTGTGCAATCTTTTCTCTCAGAAAGTGAAACCTAAAAAGTACATTTCAGAAAAGCCATACATGTAATATCTTAAGTTGACGTGGAAAAAATTGTACACTGAATCCCATCAAATGGGTATTCCAAATCCAATATTGGGCTGCCTGATGGTGAGAAAATTTCCACTCTCCAGATTAAAAGAAAGCATGGCATGGAAACGTTGTCTGAGGTTATATAGAGATGCAGCACATCAGTGATATTTTCTTAAAATTTCTAGCCCAGAAAGCAATAGATTTTAATGCCACACATATAACTATGCCTAATGTAATAACTTATTTAATCACAAATAATGTGCCCACGCATTTATTATTTTGGTCTGAAACATTAAACCTTGATACAATGCCAAAGCAGTAGGCAATTGTTAAAGTGAAATTATTTCAGCAATTGAATTTAGTAAGTTTTCTTGCACAGAGCAGGATTATTTCAAGACTGAAAATGTGTGAGAAGTGCCTATAAACTTCTATAAATATCTGACTTATCCTGAATCCTAGAAGGAACAGGTTTAGTGTAACTCTGATGAGGACCTCTATAGCCATTGGATAAATCACTCTCTCTCTCTCTCTCTCTCTCTCTCTCTCTCTCTCTCTCTCTCTCTCTCTCTCTCTCTGTCTGTCTCTCATCTGAGAAAAAGGATACCTCCTCCATGTCTTACTTCATTCCAATGTCTGAAAAAAATAAGATGCTAATACCAAAAATGTTGAGAAAACTATGAGTTTCTTTTCCATGTTAAATTTAAAATTCTCTATCAGTTTCTAATACTAATGTGGCACTTTATCATAAAATATCCTAATCTGCTCAAATCAGAACCATCATTTAAGTTATTGCAAAAAGATTATCAGATTTAAATTTTAAAAATTTGCTGAAGGGAATAATTATAAATGACACTCATTGTTTCTTCTAACCCAATTATTTCCTGACCTTCCTAGAGAGCTGTGGGAGACACCAATATTGATCATGACCCAAAGCAATAGGTAAGCAGTGCAGGCTGTAGAGTTATCCCCACAGTAGGCTTGTTTTGAGAAGTGAATCGTGCCAAAGCCTATGTCTCCAGGCCAGAGCAATCGCACCCAAATTCTATTCCACAACTAAAACTTTCGTACAAGAAAGACAATGTTCCAATTCCAACCATATATTTTGTCTGTTCTGTCTAACTCAAGAATGTTTGTCCTGTCCTTTATGATCTTCATTACATCGATTTTCATAGCAAGCATACGTAGTCGTACTCTTCCTTGTGTAGCATGTCTCTACCTCACTTGATTGCTAGTAGAAATTAGTGCTGGAGACTGGCCAGCACCTCTATTGGTTGCACCAGCACTGGTCCTTCTGAAACCCCATTGCCTTTCTCTTAGTTCTGTCTTTCAGTTCAGTTGTTGTTATTGTTGTTGTTTGCCCTCAGACTTGGGTCATATACTGAGCAGAGGATACCGGGGCCTACCTGAAGGCATTTCCAGTAGAGAAATAAGTTTACTAAATCTCAATCATATCAAATTCCATCCTACAACTCAAAAAAAAAATCTCAGTACTTCAAGTGCAAATACTGTTGCACCTCAGCTCACAAATTCTTCCATTTACAAACAATTTGCTTCACAATTAAAAGTGTTTGTCAAAAATTTGCTTCTGCTCCCAAACTCTGCAACATCAGATGACAGATGAGACCACTGCCATCATTCCCACACAAACACAAATGCAGCCATCTTCCTCAAAATCATAAAACAAATTAGGTTCATAAACCAAGGCCCTACAGTTGCTTTTATTGGTATTGGCTCTTTCACAAAGTTAAATGGTCCAAACTACAACCTTAAGAATCCAACAGAGAATTAAGATACACATCAAGAATCAAAGAAAACAGAGGTGATTCCATTTGTTCTGAAATTTCTTATAGTGTGGTATTAATATATAATACATATTTGAAGGTTCCCTGAGCACATATTTCCTCCAAATGTCAAAATATAGAGTTTATTATAATATTCTGCTTAACTTACAATATGGATATCCTGGAATGACCTTGTGAGATAGAGAATAAATCTGAAAAATAACTAAAATTCATAACAATTATCAAACTTGTGATGGTTAAAGTTTTAAAATTTTACAGTTATGAAACAATAATTCCTTTTCTCTGGATTACTGCTGCCATCAGTATATTACACATTGGAGGCAGAAAATAAAGGTTCTCTTTTGAATGAATTCAATGAAGAAGCAAATTATTTGGAAGTAAGTTATTTGCTCCCTAACAGTCCATTAGCTTCTCTGCTCTCTCTAAATTCTTTAACAATCTGTACAAAATGATTCATCATCTAGATGAAATATATTTACCTCTTATGAAATTTTGAATTTCCATAGTTTATATTCATTTTATTTCATTTCTAGGTAAGAAAATCCAAAATAAAGTATTTGCTAGAAAAACTTAGGTTAGAAAGATTTGCTGTAAATTTCAGTATTCTAGTGATAATACAGTTGGAAACAGAGACCAAACATGGAGCCACATAGCCCTTATTTGCAAATTGTGTTTATTATTTCTAACTTGATTTTGTAAATTCTGGGAAAGCGAACAGAAAAAATTTAAGACCCAGTAACTTGTCAAAGTATCAAACTATTGAGCAGAAATCAATGAGTCTCACATTTACAAATAATAACCAGTTGGGAGTAATAAGGATTTTAGTGGCAATAGATATTTAACAATAAAATTAATATATATGAATAAACATAAATGTATTATGTTCACATAAAAGCAACTTAAAATTGTTATTTGACACCATCATGAAAAATATGAGAATGATTCTATGTGCATATATGTAACATCCATTATCACTACATTAGAGACAGCCGTTAGATTATATGTAATATATAGTCACTATAAATATCAAGTCATTATAAAAGGCAGTATTTTTATAAGTTTTGGAGGGACCAGGGGCACAGCACTACTGATCTAAATCCATGGCTCTAAAGATCTTTAAACAGAAAAGTTTAGAATCAGTTGTTTTTGGTTCAACCTAGTCCTCTTTGTTGCCATAGGAAAATTCTAATTTGAGAAACTGCTCTACAGTAAGTTCAATTTTTTGCCAATATTATTTCTTAACTTGTGAATTAATTAGCTTATTAGTACATTGTACAGATACATTATGATCACAGGTACAACTTGAAGAAAACAGGAAACAACCCTACTGTCCCAGATTATAGCATCAGTTGTAAACATCTGAAGCAAGACTTTAGGAAATCATGACATGCACCATGTGTTTTTCTAGAATAAGAGCAATACGGGCAGAAACCAGTGAAAAGATCCCAAGGAATATGGTCTTTTGGAAGGGAAGCAAACCAATATGACTGAAACTGAACAAGTTAGTGGATGGGCAGTAGGATGAGAGATAACAGATTAAATTTGAGAGGTTATGGAAAAGAGGTGCCTTCCATATGGATGACTTAAATCTAGGTTAGACTCACAGCCCAATACCCAGCCCATCATGATGAAGCCATCCACTCAAAAGGATGTAGGTCCCGAGCTGTGAGTCTCAGGTGAGACCCAGCTTATTAGCACCATGGTTAACCCAGGGTCTCTCATCACCTTTTTCCCAACCTCGGACCAATGCTCTTGCAAGACCAGTGTTCACAGCCAGGGCTCTAAAAATCCCTGGCACGAAACAGAAGCCTGCACCTAAGTGGGACACTCATGTTTCAGCCTGTATCATCAAAACTGCCAGACGGGCTTTGGTGCACCCCTGAGCCTATGCAGGTCCTCAGGACTGCGACATTCAGGAATTATACAGACTAGCACCAGCCCAGGTGACTAATACACTGTCTTCACCATCACCCCAACCTTGGGCAGCACGGAATAAGAGATAGCTGCAAGCACAAGGTCTCACTCTAGAAATTACTGCTGGGCTGAGGATCCCTGAGAGGGCACATATCTTAATGGCTTAGGGCTGCCTATGTGGATAGAGCCTGTAAAAGTGCTCCAGTCCTAGGGGAAGGCATGCAGCCACTCTGTCAGAATTCTACTCCAGCTAGCATCACCTGGGGCTGGTTCCAACTATACTGGCTACAAGTTCACCTCAGCAATAAGCCATCCATGGAAGTGTGAACTTGGGTTCTAGTCCAGCATTGTGCTGGTCTTAGGGTGTGACATGGCTTGGCTTTGATCACACATGTGAACAGGAGCCTGGGGCTAGTCTATCTGTGGGGGCAATACCCAGAGGTAGCCAGGATTCTGCAGTGTCTGCTCTCTGGTCAATGAGGTGCCCAGCTATCTGCTCTTTTTAGGTGCTCCCCTGTTCCTTTTGCAATAGGATACTAACAGCATTTGTTATAAAATTTGGTTTTTATTGTCTCTAATACTGACAAAAAGAAACATGCCAACTAGAAATGCCTGAGTGATCATCAACTGGGCACCATCTGTTACTGAGATAGTAAAAGTTAGAGAAACAGACAACTTGCTGAGAATTTCCGAAAAGGCTGAAAAGACAGGAATATATGTACACACACATGTGCATATATATGTGTGTGTACATTCCAACAGACTAGGAAAGTTAGAATAAATTCCTCACCCTTCAATAGCTGGATGAACTCACATGCTGACACTCTCAATCCCTTTCAACAAACTGCGACCTCACCTAATACTCAAAATAAAGTACTGGTCGGGGAATAATCAGTATGGGAGAACTTTCAGAGAATTGCAAACAACTATCTTAACATAACTCAATAAACTTGAAGAAAACACAGGGAGATGTTTTAAAACTCTAACAGAGAAACTTCAGAAAGAGTTCGAAACATTTACATATAAACAAACTAGAAGTTTTGATATAAAAACACACTTAGCAAAGTTTTAAACTATGATAAAAGACATCAATAGATGGATAGATCCAAAAGAAAGAATCATGAGCCTTAAAACAAACTATTTGAAAATACAGATGTGGAAGGGCAAAATAAAAAGCACAGGAATGTAAAAGGCTTGCAATGCTGGGCGTGGTGAGGCCTGGCTGCAATCCCAGCACTCCATGAAGATGAGGAAGTAAGGACTGTAAACTGGACCCTTGCATAAGTTATTAAGCAGTTCAGCAAAACACTGTCCCCCCAAAAAAGAAGGAAAAGAGTTAGAAGAATTAAGGATTATAACTCAGTATCTGGTCTCAATCCTCAGTATCACAATAAACACAGGAAATCTGGGAAAGTATTGAAAGGGAAAATACTGACATTCTTGGGGTTCAAAAAGAACTTGAGAATGCCAAAGTGGAGGAAAGTCTATTCAGAGAAAAATTCCCCAAGTCCTTGAGGGTTAGAGGTAATCAGTGAAGTTTAATTCAGCCTAGTTAACCCCAGCACACCTACAGACAGAACGTCATAACTGAAAGAAAAAGACAACATTCTGAAGGTTGCAAAGAGAATAAAAACAACACATTACTTTACCCCAATTTACTTTACAGCCAACTTCTCCACGGACACTTCCTTGGCCAGAAGAGAGGGACCTGAGAGAAAGAAAACTCTCAAATGAAAATACAGAACCTCACCAAGCTATTTTTCAGAAAGATAAACATTTCCTCAGATTAATCAACCCTGAAATATCTTCAGATTTGTTCAGTGAGAAATGCTGAAGATGGTTCTTCAAACTGAAAAATAAAATATTGACTAAGAAGGCATAAAATTTATTGGTAAAAGTAATTATAGAAGCAAAGTCAGAATATTGTAATCGAATAAGTGTGTTGTGTAAATACATATATTTAGTATGAAAAATAAAATTCAAAACAAGACAATAGCTACATTGACATGTTAAGCAATGAGCAATTAGGAAATAAAGTGGGGTATCAAAAACTCAAAATATTAGGGTGAGTGATTGTTCTGACATTGTTACAGAACCACTGAAAAGCCTGCTTCCATTTCCAACGTCCTATCTTTGTGAAGCTTCCAAAATGAGATTGCAGAGTAGAGGGCACATAAGTGACAGGTGTCACTGTCTCCCATCAACCCCAGGAAAAGAAGCTCAGACCTCTAGCTGATTCTGTACTAGAATGAGTTGCATAGTTCTTTTGCTATATATTAAAGCCATAACAAGAGAAATAAACTGCACAATAAAGGTAATGCACTTGAATTATCCTCAAAGCAGTCCTGTCCATGGAAATATTGGACAAGATCTATTGCTAGTGATCAAAAGGTTGAGAACTGCTGCTCTGAAGTGTAAGTGGGAATAAAATATACACAGAAAACTAAACAAAATCAAGTTAAAGACTCTAATCACCTTAACAATTAACTTCTGTATCCAATTTATTTAAATTCCAATTAGGTTGGCTGAAAGAATTAATTTTAAGAACTTAAGAAAGGTGTGTCTTGGCTGATTGAGCCTATGAGTCAGACTTAACTCAACTGATTCATGTAACAATCTGTACTTTAGCTTTTCATGTTTTTCTTAAGCAATGACAGTGCACCTAATGCAATTCATAACACTTAACTCATTCAAAGGATTTCATCCTTTATGATTCTTTACCTTATTTTTATCTATGATGATAGCTACTGAGGTCAAATCACACCAACTCTCTCACTGTTAACCTCTTATGGGTTCTATAGTCTTATGATATCTAAACTTGATATTTATCTATTTGTCTTATGATATCTAAACTTCTCCCATTATATGTCCGGTGTGTTTTTTAACTCTCATTGTTTTTAACTCTCTCACTGTTAACTTCTTATGGGTTCTATAGTCTTACGGTATCTAAACTAGGTATCTATCTATTTGTCTTATGATATCTAAACTTCTCCCGTTTTATGTCCAGTGTGTTTTTTCTTAGTTCTCATTCCCTTTTGGGTAATGCTGGGAAAACAGAAAAAATATTAAGTGATTTCTTCAGTGAATACAGAAAAAGTTTTATAAATACAGATGTAAAGCTTCCCTTAGATTTAAATTTTCCATTTAAATTTGGATTAAAAAAATAAACTAGCCATCTATGCTTCTTTTATACTGTACTAGAGTATGGCAAGTGCAATTAGGCAAAACAGAAAAAGAGGAAATGAAATGTTATTTTCAGGCTATATGTTTACTACTACTTACATCAAAATATTAAAAATATCAACCAACAGTGTTTGGAATTCAAAAGTAAAAATTAGTAATGTTGACTGGCATGTATCAATAAATAACATCAGTTGTATTTCCAAACACTAACAACAAAAATTAAAAAAAAACTGAAGAAAGCCAAACGTTCTTTATAATGAAAATTACACTACTCTGAAAAAGGAAACCAAAGAGCATATTTGAAAATGGAAAGATACCCCTTGCTCTTGAATAAGAAGCAACATAGTGAAAATTAACATACCCCAAAATTATTATACAGATATAATGCAACCAATTAAAATACAAATGGAATACCTCACAGATGCAAAGAAAACATTTCTAAAATTCACTTGGTAACAGAAGACATGTAGAATACGAAAAACAATCATGGACAACAAAAGCAAGGTGGGGCAACACAGTCCCTGACTTAAAATTACACTAAAGGGCCGGAGGGTTGGCTCAGTGGTTCCGGCGCCTGCCTCGCAAGCACAAGGTCCTGAGTTCGATCCCCAGTAACCACATATAATGCTGGGCGTGGGGACACGCCCACCAACAATCAACACCGCATACCACAGTGCCGGATGTTGTGGCTCACGCCTGTAATCCCAGCATTCAGGAGGCAGAGACAGGAGGATTGCTGAGTTCGCGGTGGCTTGCCTGGGCACCATAGTGAGCTCAGGGCCAGCCTGAACTACAAAGCGAGACACTGTCTCAAAAAAAAAAAGAATGGCAGTGGCCTAGAAACACAGATTGAAATTCCCCTGAATGAGATGACCCACAATGGGTGAGCAAATGTGTAGTCATAAGAATGTTAGGTCAGATACAGAGGGTGGCAATGAATTGTATTAAAAGAGACTAAAGATGGCCTGAAATAACATGGGCTCTTAAATTGCCCTGTCTTGTCTCTTCACAAACAGGATGTCCTATTCAGCCAATGTCTAAGAGTCTGCAGGCTGATACATAGATGTAGCTTGTTTGGAACACTTCAGCTCACACTGCTCTATTCTTAGGTTAAAAGATACATTCCAGCCTGGCGTGGTGGCTCACGCCTGTAATCCCAGCACTTGGGAGGCAGAGGCAAGAGGATTGCTGAGTTCAAGGCTTGCCTCAGCTACATAGTGAGCTCAGGGCCAGCCTGAACTACAAAACAAGACCCTGTCTCAAAAAAAAAAAAAAAAAAAAAAGATACATTCGAGCATAACCTTTCTGAGGATGACTATATACATTTAGCACAATTCAAATTCAAACTTCACAGTGTGTTCTTAGAGGGGCAGAGAGAAATAAAAAATATCTGTAAAATGTTAAGGAAAAAGAAAAAAGGTTTAGAATAGTCGAGGATATGAAAATGATATACAAAGAACTTGATGTTTAAAATAAAGGCTGTAGTGGCCAGGCATCAAAATTTTTTAAGCCCATGGTCATTAAATCAATATGACATTGAATTAAGGAATTAATATCATAGGCAAAACACTTGAGTAGAAGAGATCTGGAAAATATTTATGGCATGACTGTGGAAGCAGTATCAAAGGACCACCCATGTTTCCTCTCTCCAGATGGGATGTCCCGTATAACCTTCCCCATTGACTGTGAGCATAACTTGAAATAAAATGAAATTTACTTCCTATAATTAGGCTATATTATGTGGAAAATAGGTATTTTTGAAGATATAATCAGGATTCCTAATCAGCTGCTGTTGAGTTAAAATCAAAGCAGATATTATTCTCCTCTGCATGCTTAATAGATAAGAGGAAAGATTCATGCCTTCTGTGCAGGCAGAGGCTCAAAGTAAGAAAGATTCTCTTGCTGACCCAGAGGAAAAAACAGAAATGCTGAGACCTGTCTGTGGAGGAGACTTCATAGAAAGCTCCTGAACTGTCTTTTTAGATTTCAGAATATTATCCAGCCAGCGGCTAATAAGAAAGTGGGGACCTCTGTTTTACACCGCAAAGGACTACATTTTCTCGCGGTGAGGGGGACCCTAGTCTCAGATATGATCTCACTCCAGCCCAGTGCAATGACTCCAGCCTGGTGAGACAGGAGGAAAACATAAAGGGTTCATATCCAGGCCCTTGACAGGAGGAAACTCTCCTGGGATCATGTGCATTACATCAATTGTAGTAGTTTTCTATGCACCAATAAGAACTAACATGTAGGTAAACTAGGCATTTTAATACAATTTACAAAGGATTCTTGAATCGAATAAACTGCGTGGTAAATTATATCTGCAAAAAGGTCTGATAACTATCAAGCATGGTATTTAAAATAACTACAAATATTTAAAGTAACTCAAAACTCATTTACAAAAAGAAAATACATACATTTTTTGTACAACTGGACTGAAAAAAACTTTAACCAAAAGTCTAGAGTATCAAAAGGAAAAACTAGACATACCTGACTCCATAATATTCAGTCATTTATGTGGTGTATCAGGGTTTTTCAGAAGAACAGAATCAACTAAAACATATACTTATGCAAGGAGAATTAGTAGAGAGGCTTACAGGATCAGATTGGAGGGTCCATGTTGGGTCTTTGTGCGCTGGAGAGATGGAAGATCCAGAAGCTGCTTAGCCCAAGAGGATGGAAGCTGCCAAACAAGAAGGATCGGGCTGGAGATTTAGCTCAAGTGTTACTGTGCCTACCTTGGAAGCACAAGGGCCAGAATTGAATGCCCAATACCACAAAAAAAAAGAAGGATCAAGAAAGTAGTGTGAGACTGAGACTGGAAATTCCCAGGAGAGCTGGTGGTGTGTGTTGATACCAAAAGGTGGGGAACCTGAAGTCTTATTATAGGTAGAAAAGCCAGCTAGACATATGTAGGCAGATAGATTGGACTGGCCCTTGGAAGGGAACAAAAAAAGCCAACTAGTGTTGCCAGAGAAAAAGCTATCCCACCCACGTAGGATAAATAGCTGTAATTGATATTCCAGATAGGCTGCCACCAGATATTCTAAAGAAGGTGCCAACCTCCCGGGGTGGAGGCCTGAGACTTTAACTCAGCTCCCTGGAAGAGAGTCAGAATCAAAAATTCCTGTTTGATTGTTATAGCCTGTCTACCTTTTTTGGAATCTCATTGATGGCCCCTACTTTTGGATCCACCTCACCTCGTGATTTTGGTCCATAAAATTCCCCTGGGAAAAGCGATTCTGGGTTACCCACTTTCCAGGTTCCCCCTTCTGTCTCTCTTAAAGCAAAAGTTTTCTTTCTCAATAAGATTTTCCTACTCAAACCTCCATCAATCCTAAAATTCATTCTTTGATTTTTAGAAAACATGAACTCCCGTTTTGGGTGGAGAGTTAGGCCTTATCTCTCCTGCATCAGTCTGACACCCCCAGGCAAAAGCAAGACACACCTGTTCACACTGAATCAAGCTTTTCAAATGTAAGCAAATTCGCACCTCCCTTCCTTTTTTATTCCACCCAAACTTCAAGCCCACTGGAGAGTGCTATGGACAGTCAGGTGCCTTCTCCCCACCTTGGTTTGCTGGCCTAGATGTCAGTCATCTATGGAACCCCGCGGGCACACCCAGAAGTATGTTGCACCAGTCTACAAGGGGTTCTGTAATCTGGTCAGTTTGACAGATCACTATTAACAATCACAAGTGGAAAAATGTCTAAACAAGTTAGCAAAGTTAGACTTGAAATAATATGTTTACAAAGCATAATATCAAAATGTTGCCATATGTAAAATATATATGGGATCCAAAAACTATCTAGACAAAGATAGAATCTTATGGAAAATAGGTACAAGATATGGAGATACAATTAGCACAAGTCCAGTCAATATAAAAGACATACAATAAGAAGGAAACAGTTACTATTCAGTCAAGAAAATGAATACACAAAACAAAAACCACAAAACCCATTTCTACCTTTACTGGTAGAAATGTAGTTTATTTTAGTCTTTCTCAAAAAAATGATAAAATTTATCTAAATATCTAGATAATAAATGGGAGTGCTATTTATTTGAATTAGTATTTTATTCTTTCAATTTACTTTTTGCAAGTTTTCTCAACTAATCTGGAAAACTTCCAATCCAGACCAATACCAGAGAGATAAACTAAGAATGAGAATAGCTAACATTTGTGTAATATTGTCACTGGCTACTACAAACACACTCTTTTAAGATAAAAACTATGAATTATTAAATATGAAAATGTTCCTTATTAAAATATGAAATATGACTTACTAAAACTCATATAACTGTTAAAAGTCAAATAAAGATAATTTGAATCCATGCAGAAAGTGTCTAAATCTTCATCTTAACCATTAATTTACAAACTGCTTTATTAAAAACTAAATATGGAAGAAAACATGTTAAGGACCCCAAGACATAGGAAGGGAAGCCTGGAATGGTGATTTATATTTTTATACATAAACACCATATAAGAGAAAAGTAATGATAATCTGGAGAAATTCTGAAGACAGACATCTGTGTTATGAATATAAAGAACTCAGAGACTTTCTAAAATGAATTCTCAGAACTCAACATGCTGCACGTTGATGACATAAAAAACAAAAATTAATAGCTCTTAATACAGTCTCTGGAATCATCCAAATTTAATGTGGCTGTCCTTCCTCTGAGGAAATTGAGAATTTAAGAGGATAGTATTTACTCTGTGACATTTTGATAACAAATGTGTTCACTGTTAATTTCTCCAGCTGTAAATTTTTTTAAAATAGCCATAGACTGAATAGTACAAGATAACAGTAGTACCAAAAAAGGACTCTAGAGTTTATTAAAATTGAATCATTGTACAAATAATATTTAATTCATCTCTTCAAAATGTTAAGGAATCATATGCAATTCTGTAAAGTCTAAATACAGCAATGAATAGTACAGGGATCTGTGCCAACTCCTTAAACGTGACACCTTCTCTGAAGTACAAATGCCAATTTATCTTGAATTTTCAGTGTCCCATCAAACCTTTGAGAATCATTTAATTCTAAGGGGTGTTTTCCTTTGTTAAAAATGGTTACTTTACTTACGCATGATTTTAATAACTGATCTAGGAAAAGGTATAAATTGAAGACTCACAGCTGTTAGTGTGGCCTTCCACATTAATAGCATGGATGAAGTAATGAACTAAAAAGCTATTTTAAACCTTTTTCCAATTCTGTGCTCCATTTCCCCCATAAAAATAATGATTAGAAAAATTCACTCCTATACTTTATGCTAGAAGTATTTTTAGTACAAGCAGGAAAGCTTTATCTCCTCTCCCTAGGGTATCCTCAGACTCTTTAATAGAAACATGAGATAAATTTCCAGGGAGATAGTTGACATCCAATCCTATTTAAATGTACGTCATCTTCTCAAGGCATGGATTCTAAATTGATTAAGGCACTGGAGGTTAATGAATAGAAAATAAACGCATTCCTTTCTTAGGAAATGAAATAAATATTCTCTTGACTGACAAGAACAGTCATCTTTTTTAATTTATAGCAACTAATATTTAGCATTTCTTAGGCTGATAAAGGTTGTACAATCAGTAAAGGACCACCAACCCACAACTCAAAGAAACACCCACTGTCGACAATTTGATCATCTCTTTATTGTACAGTATCTTGTCTCTGCTTGATAATTATTTTACTCATACTCATAGGAGACTAAACTCAGAATTCTGCTACACAGTAAAGAGAGAGAGAGAGAGAGAGAGAGAGAGAGAGAGAACTGGCAATAGTTCCAATGATATTCAACCTAATCATTTCAGCTTTTAGCTATGCTTCTATTACCAATTACCTCATAAGCAGTTGGCTAACTGAGGAGAGATATAAGCACAAGTGATTTTTGTGTTTATCCCTATAAAGATTTTTCTAGGCAGGAGGAACTAGAAGAGAGGAAATAGAATTATATACTTTACCAGGAAAGTAAATATCTCTCAGCTTGTCCACAGGCAAAGAGGACTTTCACCTCTTTTGAACAGGTCCCACCCCAGAGAATTTCCCTGCAGCCTTGCAAGTATTTCTGCCCATCATTCCACTTGTTTCTGAGTCCTTTCAGAATTCGTGTCAGCGTTCTCAGACTCTTAGGTTTGAATTCACAGTTATTTGCATCATTCGAAGCACCCTACTGTTCATGCTGTCCAATTTCTCCAAGGTTGAAATATTGTTCTATAAATCCTTCGGATATAAGAATACAGTGGTTGTGAGTGGCTCATCCCAAACACCATTTCACCAAGGTCAGAAGTACAGAAATTTGAAAATGTATTTTTTCATAAACCGTGTTATAACAGGAAACTTTGCTAAAAGTTTTTCTATGGCTAATGAGTTAGATAATCATTTTAATTTAAAAGTAATGATATAATAAAATTTAATTAAAGTCATACTTCTTGAAAAGTACTATGTATAAATAGAATCACCTCCGGAGTCAGCTTATCACCAATTTGCTATATTAGTTGATTCTTATATTAACTTCAAAGTATATATGAAAAATACATTGTACAATAGACACTATGCAACAGACAGAGTATACTGTTCCTCAATTTTACTCTACTTCTAGGACTATTATTTTATCAATACTGTAAGTTCCCAAAAGAAGCCAAGAAACCTTTTACCTTCTAGGCTCATTAAATAGGGTCTACGCAGGGCTACAGGGGAAAGTGGTAGTCATTAGGCATTTTTTTCTGATAATCTAACCAGTTGTTCCTCCAGAGGAGGACCTTTGCCTTCCCAAGAATTTTACTACTTCTACAAAACAGCTATGCTCCTAGTGAGGAAGTCATGGTGAGAGACTGAAACTGAAACACAAGCTCTGGGTTTTGCACACATCAAAGGCAGAAGCTTGCAATGAAGGGAACTGGGAGAGGAAAAATGGTAATACATCTTCCCATATTCAAAAAGGCTGCTTTCTGGCAAAAAGGAAAATTCCTTAAGAGAAATTAAAAATCTTGTGACCCTTTTATTCAAATAGTTTTGGAAGTCCGTTTGAGCTCTCTAAAGACAATGCAGAGTCATTCAAGGCAGTGACAGGAAATGTTCACGTGCTGAACTGAGAACTGAAGTGAAATGAATTTGAGATCAATGGCACGTTTGCATTAGTAACCCTGCAGATACACATGGCAGCACTCATATCCATTCTCAGGCCTAAAATCGTATTTGTTATTCTCTTTTGTTGGCTCTTTTTGCCCCCCCAGTTCTATCGAAAGTTTTAATTCCTAGAAGCAAAAAATGAACAAATGTTGATAATGTATGATAAAGTAGGTAGGTTATTAAGAAAACTTCAGAACATAGTCTTCTTTAAAATCACTACTGACCCTTAACCTGTAAACGACAGCAGCTGCTCACTTTCTCACGAGCCCCGCTTGCTCAATGACTAATTGACATTTTGTGAGGGAAGTCGTGATTCAGAATGAAAGTTGGTATCAGGAAGAATATTGATAAATACAGGTTTACATACATGTGAGCTCAGGCTCCTTTGAGAAAATTATCTTCTACCTCTGATCATTAAAATTCCATTTAGAAATAACAGTTAAGCTGGCTTTTTACACCATCGCATTAGTAGGTTCTGTGGGTAAATACATGTAAGTTCCTACAAATCAACAAGAAACTGTCCTGAGTAGAATACTGATGATATATGAGAAAAATATTAAATGTGTGACAGGTCACACTATGTGAACCAAAATTTAATAATGATTCAACTGTAGTTAAAAATTCTATAAATGTGTGGATTATTGGGTAGGAACATTATTAGAGGACCTTACTTATACTGGTATTAATTAAAATCTAATCTACGATCACAGCTTTCACTTCACTCACCAGGGATTATTTCTAGTCAAAGTGAAAACTCAATCCTCATTAAATTGTGGTTTGATGAGCTACTTCCATCTTGGAATCCTTTAAGGAACATCTCCAAGGCACAGATGTTTATAAAATACGGTGCTGGAGGGACAGGCAGTGTAGGGAGACACGAAAGTGGAAGAGAAAGCATCCCCTCTCTTTCTTCAGACCGAGCAGACCCCAGATACTACAGGTATGACAGGTGCCCTTACCTTCGACATTTTATTCCCTGGATATGAATTTAGAAAGAGGAAGAAAAATAATGACTGGTAATCTTGATCGTCGATTCAAACTCATCTGGGTTGGGAAACAATCAGAAAACTACAAAATGGCCACTTGTGGGTGTGTCTGAGTGTCTCCAGGACAACGGACACATCGGATGTCCCACCTGCGCTGAATGGGAGTAGCGCCGTCCAGGAAAGTGGACTAGAAGGAATGACAAGCTCTGTTTTGTCTCTTCTCTTGTTTTTTGCTGCCATGTTGTTGTGAGCAGCCTCCCTCAGCAGACGCCCCCAGGCCACACGGCCCTGCCTCACCTCAGCTACAAAGCAGGAAAGTCACCCAACTCTGGACAGAAGCCTCTGTAAGTCAAAATAAATCTTTCATTTGGTTTTGTCAGGTATTTAGCTACAGTAAGAAAAATTAACTGATTCAACCTTATAAGGAAATATCTAAATATTTGACCACAAAAAGAAAAATGAATGTCTTTAAATTCAAATTACTCCTATTCAATTAAAAAAATGCTATCATGGGAGTGGGATTCAGGACATTTTTTGCCTCACTAGATGCTTGAGGTTGGATCTAGAATCTCACCCACAGAGCCAGTGTATGAAAGGTTTCTGCCCAGGGTGGTGCTACTGGGAGATGGTGGGACCTAAATGGAGATGCTCAGGTGACAGAAAATGTCTTAAAGGGAAGATTGGAACTGGCCATCCTCCTTCTGTCACTTTCTAAGCATGGAATGCACAGCTCTCCTGTCATGCACAGCTACTGTGACGTGCAGCCCCATAACCAGAGACCTAAGAGCAAAGGGTCTACAGATCACGGACAGGAACCTCAAGAACTCAGAGTCAAAATAAATCTCTTCTCATGAGTTTGATCCTCTCAGGTGTTGTTACAGTTGTCGCGACCCTTGCTGATCCCGCAGAGAGAGACGCAACCACGGAGTACAAGCTTGAGCTTTATTATTACCACCACCACCACCCGTATAGGCGCTTATATATCTTCCCATGGGGGGGGGCCCTCCCACCGAGCACAGGTGATATCAGTTAAGGCCTGCGAGCAGCTGGTTTGTATTAAGCAGCAGTCTCTGGCTTACTGCCAGCCGCCATCTTTGGGGAGCGGCTGTCATGACCTGCCACATCTCCCCCTTTTTGTTTTTCTAAGAGGCTCATAGGGACCATGCCTGTCTTAGGTTGTGTCTCTCTTGAGTACGCCTTACCCATCATGGGCCATGGAAGAGGTATGCTTCCACGCCTGTCTTAGGTTGGTCGTCCCAAAGAGACATCATTACCCGTCTCTGACTACCGGTCCAGCATGCTGAGCCATACCTGAGGGGACTGGCTGGCCTCGAGATGCCGGGTGTGTCGGCGCTGGTTTTGACAATACCAACGCAAGGCTAGTGCGGCAGCTGCGACCCCCAAAAGTAGAAGGCCCAGTGAGATCGTCCCGGCCCAGGTCTGAAACATCTGACCCAGAGTAGCAAAAAGGGAGGTCCCAGGTACCGGGGGAACCCGTGTCTCAATGCTACAGATCTTGTCATGCAGCTGCTTGGTGAGATTGTAGAACCATTGATTCCACAGCCCATTGATGATCTGTTGCAAGGCTCTAGTGGCCTGAGGCAAGTTTGTACATGCACGTGAATAATACAGGCATGAGGGTAGGTCACATCACAGGAATAGTGGAAACATGCCCACAGCATGTCCATCTGTTCTTGTAGCAGGGCCGTTTGTTGATTGAGGTTCAAAATGCCTGTTTGCAAGTGCATACCAAGGTCCTGTGCTGTACTTAAAGCTGTTGCAGTCTTTTCGGCGAGATGGTCCACTGTGGCTGCAGTCAGCGCTGTTTGAGCAATCGCGAACCCCACAGCTGCCGCAGCAGCGACAGCTGTGCTGATGGCAACAACATCATCGGCGGTTATCCCAAAGTCTCTTTTATGGCACACATACGGATACATCCCTATCTCTGGTGCTTCAACGGGGACCGGCAGCCAAGCAGGGATGCGGACAAGGACTGCATTTGTCGAGTAAATCCAGCAGGCACTGAGGGAACCACTCTCAGCAGAAGAGTTAAGGATTCCTTCTGATGGGACAGACCCGTTCCAACAAAGGAAAAGAAGGGTAGTCTACCAGGGCATCTGGCTTTCCTTAGACACGACCAGAGTAAGAGAAAATAGAGGGGAAAAAAGGTGCATCATTCCCCACCACCTGGAGGACTGCAGGCTCTCTTACCCACGCCCATCGGAGGTGACCGAGGGCTCCTGATGTCATCAGCAACAGGGTGATGAAACTCCTCATAGTTTCGGTCTGCGGTTCGCTCAGCCCACGGGCCGAGGCGCACTAGGCATTCCGGGACCCAAATAGGAGACTCCTGGTTCTGGGGGAAAACAAACTGCTCCTCTCTTCCAGATTAGGACTGGGTCTGGGCCTTTCCAAAGCCCCGTCACCAGGTCCTTCCAAAGGACTGGGGCATGAGCTCTTTGAGGTCCCACACCCGCATGGCGTTCGGCCATGGAGAGGCTCTGAGTGTCGAGGGAAAGAAAATTTAGGGTAAAAAGGGCAACGGCCAGGCGTTCCCTTTCAGTTTGCCCCAGGGTCTCTTCTCCCCCTTTTTTGTTTTTCTAGCTGACGCTTGAGGGTGTTATGGGCGCGTTCTATGATAATTCTGGCAACAGGTGCAGGGGATGAAAGGCAATGACTATTCTCACCAGGTGTAAACCTACAGGTCTGACGCCATTTTAAGTCCTACAGCGTCTTTCAAATATTAAAGCCTCGAGCCCACCTCAAGAGGGCTAAAGTCACAAGATGCTTGACATTCACTTTAGTTCCCTTCCATCTACCAAGTCTCATGCAAAAGAAATCTAGTTCTCCTTTGGAGTTTCTCCAACCAAGAGTTTTTAGTCTCTGGGAGAGACAGCCAACTGGCTTGTCTTTGTAACAAGTTTTAGGTTTCCAGAGAAGACCCAAGTCATAAACAGATCCTGTCTAAGATTGTAGCTCATTGGGGGTGGCTGCCTAGTACACCCCAGGCTCCAGGTTCAACTCACAGTACAGAGGATAGGGAGAAACGTAACTCAAGATTCAACCGTGAACTTCTATAAGACCTAATGCTTTTCAGAAACCGCAGTTTCTCCTATCTGTTTTGTATTTCGAGGAAGAGACTTTAGGAAGTTGCATAACCTTCCCTAAGAAATTCAGTCTACTACATACTTTTTTAGGTTCCCTGAACGAAGTTCCTCCATATTTTTATTATTTTTTTCACTTCTAACTCTAGTCTACTATACTGTTTCCTTTTACTTGGGACTCCTTAAGTTTGAGTTCCTTCATTTTCTTTCACTTCTGACCCTAATCTACTACACAGACTTTCCCTTTATTTTGTCCAATTTCGCTTTTGAGTTTTCTGAACCCATGGGTCCTTAAATCTTGTTGCTAGCTTGAAAGCAAACCTCTGCCCTACAAGGGGCAAACCTACTCTTGCTGCACGTCCGCAGACCTTACCGGATCGTTGCTCCTCCGTTCCCCCGAGAGAGCGTCCCGGGTTTTGGCACCAGTTGTCGCGACCCTCGCTGATCCCGCAGAGAGAGACACAACCACGGAGGACAAGCTTGAGCTTTATTATTACCACCACCACCACCTGTATAGGCGCTTATATATCTTCCCATGGGGGCCCTCCCACCGAGCACGGGTGATATCAATTAAGGCCTGCGATCAGCTGATTTGTATTAAGCAGCAGTCTCTGGCTTACTGCCAGCCGCCATCTTTGGGGAGCTGCCGTCACGGCCCGCCACAACAGTAATGAACAAAGGCTAATACCTTAGATTGGCATATCTTATGATGATTTGTCTGATGTATAAAACCACCTAGATGGTGACTTCAAAAGAGTTGGAAAATTAAATAAAGGAACCTTCAATTCTAGCAACTGCTTGGACACATGGGGAAAATGACCACTCGGAAGATGTCAGACAGACTCAATTTCAGAAAGCATAAAAGAGGGAAAAATAGAGTTTGGAAGGAGGGAGTAAACACCCCAGTAATTAATTAACAATGCATTGAGCCATACATGTACCAGCCCTTGTATCTCCAGGATGGACAGAAACAACCAGCGATGACCCAGCCCAGCGGGGTGCCCCTCTGGCCTCAGCCTTCTCAGCCATAGTTCCTGTCCTTCCCTGGACATTTCTCCCGCCCAACAGGACATAGTGACCTTCACCTCTCTGAACACAGCTGTGTCTTGCACACTGTCCTGCGCAACCCTGGCAGGGAGCTACCCCAACTGCTCATAAATTAATCAAATGACCCTACAATTTAAATGAGGAACACAGGACTTGGAATAGCCACAATAAATTTTTAAAGAAGGAGAAGCTCATAGAGTAACTATTGTATTTCAGAGTCACAGTAATCAGAATGAGGAATTGATGGAAAAGTACAAACATACATCAGTGGAGGAGCCTTGATAGTCACAGACCCACCTATAAATAGGTCCATCTGCACATTATGCATCTCACCCTTTACTTCAAGCAGTGTGGAAAATTAACACAAACAGATCAAAAACCTGGATGTAAAAACTAAAACTATAAAATTCCTTTTAAAGCAGATTGCTTTCCGTGAAGTGGATCAGCTTCAAAGAATCCATTGAAAGGAAAGTGTGTGGTTTTTCAAGAAAGAATTCTGCCTACAAACTGAAACAGAATCATGCCAAACTTTCAGCCTTCATACTGAAGACTACAAAATTAACATATTTTTATTGTGACAAAAACACACGGTATGAGATCCCCTCATTTCAATTTTTACAAAAGCACAATGCTCTTTCAGTGGCCACAATAAGCAGCATAGAGTAGGTCACTTCCACAACAGAAATTGATTTTTCACATTTAAAGACACAGTATGGCTCCTTTTGTATATCTCCACACAGCGGGGTGAAAGTTCACTGAAGGCTCAATTTGCAAACACATTAGGGTTAGAACTTCAACACGTGACTTTTAGGGACACATATTCAGCCCATTAACGCTATGTACCACGAATGCATTCTAGGTCTTTCCCCACAGCAGACAGACTCTTCCCATCTCATTTGCCCTCATGCTCTCTATAGTTTCCTCTCAGCTTTCTCCTTATCTTTGCACACAATAAAGTCATCCTCCAATTGTATATGGAAAACCCTTCTCCAGTTTGCATCATGGGATTGATCATCACTGTGTGTTCTTGTCTGCTTTCAAGTGGTTACTTCCTCATGTCCAACCTTTTAAAACTAAAACATGCTTTTACAGCTTATAAATTTATTGTTCATCTTTAAGATTGTCAGGTTGGAACAAATGCTTTAGATACCCAGAAATTCCACTTATTAGTTATAAACCCATAGATACTTGATGAAAAAAATGAATAATGTTCAAAGATTTCATTGGATTCAGTGAGTGTTCTTATATAAACAGATATAGGAGGACAGATGGCACATACACGCAATGAGCAACTATGCACATCAAATTAACATAATTTTTGACACTAATATTTTCTTTTGATATTCAAATGAAAATAACTATTAAAATAATTTTAAGTTGTGTGAGATTTCTCTCATATAATAATTATACCCTTTTGTGCATTTTAGTGCTATAAAATTAATACTATAATATTCTGGTACTGGAAAATATAGTTTTCATTCAGGATATAGCTCGAACACATCAAGGGTTCAGCCATATCCACAATAATTATTTAAAAACTACTAGATATAGAACTATCAATACCAGTTCTATTTCACACATTTTTTTTCTAATGTTTGATTACATGGGCCCACAATGTGGCCACTTACTGTTTCCAGAGGAGGTAAAGCAACCTGAATTCTGATGGCACATGTAGCTCCAGGATCTCACAACAGGTTGCTCAAAAACACTGGTAGCAAATTACAGAGGATGGATTATCATTTCAGTCCATTGTATTATGAGATACAATCCTAATCTATGATAGCTAGCAAATCGACAGCTAATATCTCTTTCACATAATCTCTAAAGAATTCTAGGGAGGGTGTTTTTGTTCATGGAAAAGTTTGGATCTCATTTTGAATAGTTTAATAAAATCATAGTTGTTACCCCCAATATGAAAACAGACATCCTTTGGTTAACCAAAGGTTAGCATTATTCTCTGTGTGCTTTTTCCCCATACCTGCTGCTGGCTCTCCTTATCTCACTGCTATTTTTATAATATTCTGTTTAGAGATTTTAAGGCTGCAAAATATATTATAGCGATATTGGTATTTTTCCTTTAAAAGAAATGTTCCCTTAGATTTAGCTTTATTATTACTCTGTTTTACTTGAAATCCCTTCCTGCCTTTTCTGAACTTTTATATGCAAGGTTTTCTTGATAACTAAAAACCATGGTTTATTCATTTTCTAGAGTATGTATGCAATGCAAGTAATACATTTATTAATGCCTTGTTCTTAATTCACATTTACTTTTGAACTTTGTATATCACATTTCAGGTGTATTTGACATATTTCAATAGTGTGTCATATTTTTTATTAGTATATGTAATAATTCCTGTTTCTTGGTTTTCATTGCTTTTACTGACAATTCAAAGTTAATTTAATTGCTTTTCTTTTGATGCTGATGTTTCCTTTTTTAACTAGTACAGTTTATGATTTTCTTTGTGTTTGAATTTCAGAATTATGGCTCTTTTTTATTATCCTTTCTTCTATACAGAGGTCTCTAAAAATTTGACTTAATCTTCATCCACTTTGCAAAGACAAAAACCAAACAGAATAGGTCAAAAATCCTACTATCTTATTTTTGTTTTCTCTACTGATGTCCAAATGATAAATCTATTAAATTTTCTCAGTTTGTCTTTCTTGTCAGTCTTTTACTGTCTTTTTTTCACATCATTTTTCTATATGTTTATGTTTTAGTGTCAATATTTTATTCTTCCACTTCATTGTTATCTCATTTCAATTATGTTTTATCTGCTTTTTATTTTGGTTGTGGTATTTTCACATAGATATTTTAGATCCTTTTAGAATTCTAGATTCTAGAAACTTAATTAAAACTTTAAACTAGGGCCGGAGATATAGCTCAGTGGTTCTGGCACCCACCTGGCAAGCACAAGGTCCTTGGTTCAATCCCTGATAACCATACACAACAGGCATGGTGAGTCACACCCACCAGCAATCAGTACCACATACCACAGTGCCAGGCATGGTGGCTCACACCTGTAATCCCACCACTCAGGAGCCAGAGGCAGGAGGATTGCTGAGTTTGAGGCCTGCTTGAGTTACATAGTGAGCTCAGAGCCAGTCTGAACTGCAAAGTGAGACCCTGTCTCAAAAAAAAAAAACTCAAGCTAATTTCAAAGGAATTCTAGACAAAGTGCATTTGGAAGAGATTAAAGAAGAAATCCATTGATTTGAGGCTAATTTATTTTTAATTATAGCTAATTTGTTTCATGTGGAAAACATTGATGTCAAAATTTAACAAATACTAAACCTTTTCACCTACATCTCTATGTAGTTTCATAAACAGTGTATGCCGTTTAAAAGTGTATGTTTATCATCATTAAATATGAAAACTAAGACCCCCTTCTTTTTAACTGCACCCAGTCACTGCTAATGGTGTCCCTCTTCCCTCATCCTTGTTTATCCTACCATGGATCCTCTTGTAATATTGGCCTCTTCTATAATACAGTTTTCTCCCAGTTTGTTTCTTTAGATAAGACTTTACTGCTTTCTTATAGAAACTGACCTTTATTGCATGTGTACATTTATATCATATTTTTCTTTGTTTCTTGAGACAAATTTGTGGAGGGAGAGAGAAAAAACTGAGTCCTGAGGAGGGAATGTGGGAATGTGACATGATAAAATTCAAATCTAATATCTTTCATGGTAACGATTTCTTAAATATATAGAAGCGACTTCTCTCGGGCCAAATAAATCCCTTGAAGAGCAATGTGATTTTAACCTGGAGTCATTCTTTATAAAAATAAAGGATGTGTTGTGCTTGCTTCGGCAGCACATATACTAAAAAAATAAAGGATGTGAAGACTAAGATTTACTTTAAAATAAGCAAAAAAGAACTGAAGCTGACAGGTGGAATGAAAGTGGAGGCAGGCTGCTCACCACTGTCAGTGCTGAAGCTGGCTTGTGAGAGAACACACTTGTTTTTCTTCTTTTTGTGTGTGTATATTTGAAACTTCTCATCACATAAAAATCATTTCTAAATGCCACCACAAATCAAATTATTTTTAGTATAAACAGAGGCACTATTATTTTTGTTTCTTAAGGATTGTAATTTAAAAAATAAAAAAGCATTATACATAAAATGCACAATTACCATTATCAAAAACTCTTATCTGACTATTGACAGTGTTTTCAAAATCAATATTTCATTTTGAGAAAATAAAAAGTGAGAGAAATGAGGAAGAAAGGAAATAAAGTAAAAGGCAGGAATAGCAACAAACCTCATCCACCCAACCATCTAAGCATCTGCTCCTGAATGTCATTTTCTTTTCAGGCTGCTGAGCAAGATCATGAGAGAAATGACACCAAAAGGCCAGAGCACCGGGGGGACTGTCATTATTGTATTAGTGTAAAATAGCCTTTAGTTCTTAGGATCTTTCTCAATTACCCACACTTTGTGTCACGCACTATCCAAAATACCAGTGCATGTTAGATCTAGTAATTTTACTGAAACCAAGGAACAATGCAATTTGAAATTTCAACTTATTAATTTAGAAAGTAAGACTCAAGAAAAAAAATACAGCTAAATATTGTCAATTGCGTGAGACAGTATTTTCCAGCGTCAACTTGGTATTCTGCTGGAAATTCTTTCCATAGATGCTAAAATTGCTCTCTTAAAGCCATTTTGCTCAGTCTTTATAGAAAACCATGGTATTTCCGTGTAGTTGGAAATGATAACCAGTGCTGACACAGAAAAAAAAAACTATAAAGTGCTTAAAATTGGTTGAAGAAACTGGAGATAACCAGATATTAGGTGCCCTCTAGCGACATTCTTTCCCCTCACTGCACATGCAAACAGAACAGGAAGTAATCCAGAAGGAAAGCCCCATCCAAAGCAATCGCGGTAGTTCTAGAATGACTGCTGAAGCCCTGCTGCGTCCCCTGCACACACTGGGCCATGTTAGCCTGCCCGAGGGAGCACCACTCGGTGTCTCCTGTGCCCCCCCCACCCCGCTCACAGCTGGACACGCCTCCTCAGCAAGGCCGGGAAGGTGGGCGCTTCCGCGGAATGACGGCTCACTCAGCACAGCAGGGACAGGGGGGCCCATAATGTATATGACAGAGAACTGCAAAACCTCTCTCGATCTTAATCTTAATCCATAATTTCAACTTCGAGTTTAAAATTCTTCCATTACTCGTACTGGAATTGACATAATTTCTTATAAAACGTCATACTTTGTCTCATAAAGTGAGGCTTTGTGGGAAGTCAAAATATTAAACGAATAGAGCAAATGTTTTCTACTGTGGAAGAGCAAAGGGGAAAGTTACGAATAAATGATCCAAGAACAAATAGGATAAGTGCGCACAAAACGGCAGGAAGTTGCAGATTAAGTCAGCAGCTCCAGTCGTGTAACCAACGCACACAAAGATGGTGCGGCCACCGCACTGACCTGCGATGCCAATGTCAGCGAGGCTGGGATCCTAAAGGAAGGCAGATTTTAACGGGACCGGTTTAAAACAAACCACCTTCCAGTGAACTGGCTCCAGCACAAAATGGCTCATGGAAAGCAATGATCTATTTTACAGAAATTTTGTGAGCCATGAGTTGCACACATTAATTATCAAAAAGTAAATTACATAAACATCACAAAATAAATTTTACTCTGACAAGTGTAGTAAAAAGTAATCATTTCCAAATAGATTTGCTACAATTCAATTAGCTATGTTACTGATGTCCTTTACAGCTGTTTACTGTAGAGAGGGAATGTCACTTAAGGGGACACAAATATGCATTTCATCTCTATGTTTAGTGACATGGGTTAGTAGACTGAATTGGAGTGATATGATTATGTACACAGTAAAAATAAAAAATACTACAAATTACCATTGTTACTCTCAGAGAGGTGCCTGTTAAATATTTACCAAGGGCCGGAGGTTTAGCTCAGTGGTTCCAGCACCTGCCTCGCAAGCACAAGGTCCTGAGTTCAATCCTAGTAACCACATACAACATTGCTGGGTGTGGTGACTCACGCCCACCAGCAATCAGTACCACAAACCATAGTGTGTGGCGGGCCGTGACGGCCGCTCCCCAAAGATGGTGGCTGGCAGTAAACCAGAGACTGCTGCTTAATACAAACCAGCTGACCGCAGGCCTTATATGGTATCGTCCGTGCTCGGTGGGAGGGCCCCCATGGAAAGATATATAAGTGCCTATACAGGAAGCATGGTGGTTGTGGTAATAAGTTCAAGTTTGTACTCCGTGGTTGCGTCTCTCTCTGCGGGATCAGCGAGGGTCGTGACAACTGGTGCTGAAACCTGGGAACCTCACATCGGTACCCAGGTGGGCGGAGGAGCAACGATCAGGTAAGGTCTGCGGATGCACAGTAAGAGTAGGTCTGCTCCTTGTAGGGCGGAGGTTTGCTTTCAAGCTAGCAACAAGATTTGAGGACCCATGGGTTCAGAAAACTCAAAAGCGAAATTAGAAAACGCTTTGCAAGATCTTTTACAAGCAGGTGGCACCCCATTAAAAACAAAAACAGCCCGTGCCTTCCTACAGACCGTTGCCTCGAAGGCTCTGTGGTTTGTTGAGGAGGGTCTGCTCAACATACTGCAATGGGAACATTTGGGTGCAGAGCTTCGGGCAGTGGAGGAAAGAACGCCGCTGCCCACAGGTACGGTGGCTATTTGGACTTTAGTTCGTGGTTGCTTTCACAGTGGTCAGGAGAGCCATCAGGAAACATTGCAAAAGGGAGCAAGGGTGTTAGAAGAGGGTAAGGAGGAAACCGCCACAGAGATACTTCTCACTCAGCTTAGTATGGCCTCCAGCTCAGAAAGCAGCTGCGACACTTCCTCCTCCCCCAGCTCCCCCTCTTCGAGTAACTCCGAGTCGGGTAATTCCAATTCTACTGAGGTTAGCACAGGAAAAAGAAAGGGAAACAGAAAAAGAAAGGATATCGGGCCAAAGCGAGCAAAGGGAAAAGAGGCAATGGGAGGAGACAAAGGGGGGAGGGGGGAAGCCTCTGCTCCCCCGCCACCTTACAATGACATGCTGCCTAAAGAAGAGGCAAAAGGGTGGGCTGATTTGCGTGAGGGAGGCATGTTATTTCCTGTTTTTGAAGACGCAAATCAATGAAGGTACCATCAAAACATAGACTTTAAACAAATAAAAATGCTTAAGGAAGCTGTCCAGGCATATGGACCACAGGCCGCCTATATCCTATCTTTATTAGACTCCATGTCCACAGGTGTCGGCCTGGCTCACGATGATTGGACCAACATAGCCCAAGCCACCCTATCCAGAGGGCAGTATCTGATATGGAAGGCGGCCTGGCAGGAGCTCAGCCAAACCATGGCCCGAGAAAACCAGGCCACGGGCGGGTCTCGAGCTCATTGGAATCTAAGTATGCTGACTGGCCAGGCGCAATTTGTGGGGACTCAGAACCAAGTAGGGTTCCCTCCAGAGGTGAGGGGTGTTTCCCCAGCGGCCTGGATCAGCTGCTGCATGCGGAACTCGTGGAACCGGGCTGCCACAGGTGTTTCTCATCCCCACGGCCAGGTCCTGCTGCTCAGCTCCAGGTGGATTCGTTTCCTTAGTCCACGCCTCTCTGGGCAGCTGATTCCACCTGGCTGGTCCCAGGTGCTGGAACTCAGCAGTGAGTGGTTAGGCCTGGTGCCTGGTCCTCTGGGGCTTTTGCTTCAGCGCATATACTTCCAACCAATTTAGACAATTTTGTGCACAGCTAGGAATAAAACACTCCACAGGCATCCCTTATAACCCACAAGGCCAAGGAATCATAGAACGCACCCCTAACACCCTCAAGCGTCAGCTAGAAAAACAAAAAGGGGGAGAAGAGACCCTGGGGCAAACTGAAAGGGAATGCCTGGCCATTGCCCTTTTTACCCTAAATTTTCTTTCCCTCGACACTCAGGGCCTCTCCACGGCCGAACGCCATGCGGGTGTGGGACCTCAAAGAGCTCATGCCCCAGTCCTTTGGAAGGACCTGGTGACGGGGCTTTGGAAAGGCCCAGACCCAGTCCTAATCTGGAAGAGAGGAGCAGTTTGTGTTTTCCCACAGGG
>PVIC010004936.1:0-60184 GCA_004025085.1 Thryonomys swinderianus | reverse complement strand
TCAAAGGGACCGCTTGCCACTCGCCACTTCTCTGCAGATAGTTATCAAAGTTGTGGAGAATTTACAAACAAATGGGCCAAATTCAGAGCACTGGCTGCCATTATCTAATTTATGAGGCCAGACTGTGAGAAAATAGGCATTTGGGTTGAATCTCTCCCTTTAAACCAAGAGATAAAAGATTTTTTGAGAAGGCACCCCAAGAGGGAACCTGGCAGTATCTGAGAAATGTAGGGTGCCATGGTGGCCAATAAGAGAATGGCCAGGGGTCTACATCTTGTTTCGGGCCTGCCTCTATTCCTGGATTTACATTAAGGGAAAAATGAGGCCCAGAAGATATCAACAGATAAGTTCTCAAAACAGATGCTCTTTGGGCTGGCTGCTTCCTGAGGAGACGGTATCCACAGTCCAGAGGCTGCAGCAGGAGAGTTTCCGGAGAAGGAGGCACTCTGCATGTCCCGTAAGTCAGGGAAACATCCCCATCCTCATCCCCACCTGTGAGGTGTCCTCGGGTCCTGCAGGACAATGTACTTGATCCTCGACCTATCAGCGTGGCTGAGGGAAAGACAGAGGGGGCTCGCACGTGTTATCCCGGAGAGGTGTTCAAATGGAAATTAGTCACTGATCAGCAACCTTTCCTGTGTGTTTTCAAGATAAAACTCTAAAGACAAATATTGAAACCCAACAATTCCTAACGTTTACAAAGCCATCTTTTATTTTTAACTGCCTTAGTATCTAATTTTTCAAATTGAGATAGATTTTTTTAATTGAAGCTAATTTTTCTATTTCCTCCAGTCTCTGAACCCACTGTGAGCTTCTCCCTTGACAAATCACTGAAGTCAACTGAATTCTTTTCAATTCTTCCTCGCTCTTCTAAAATTTATTCTAAATTTGCATGTTTTCTTCCTCTCATGGAGTTTTGGAGAGCAACAAGGCTTGAACTTTCTAAGCTGTGCCTGTCTCCGAAAGCTGAGGTCCTGTCCCCGCTCGTGCTCCTGAGTCCTTAGACCAGTGATCACCACCCTTATCTTCACAAATACTAGCTTCCTCTTTTCCTCCAAATAAATCTGGGCTCCCCCAACAGAAGACTGATAGTTTGCTGTGTCTAGATTGGTACAGATTTCATATTAGTAGAATTTTTAACACCCTACCAAGGAGAAATCTCTGTAAACTAAAATTCCTGTTTTACATCCATAGCTGTGAAATTTCAACATGGTAATAGTCTCAATGCCAGTTCATAAAAACCCTCAAGATGCTCAGTGCTCAGCTTCAAAAAACCTTCTGTGTTCTTTCCAGAGGAGGAAATCTCGTTGGTTTTGCTATTTTGAGAACAGAAAAGGACAAAATATGAAGACTAACTGAGCATGATGAATAAAGCAAGGCTTTTAAAAAATACAGCAATTATGAGCAAAATACAGCAATTATGGAAGTGTTAATCATTTTTTAGACTTGAATGCCACTTTGATAGCTATATTCATAAATACAGAGCTGCTATGTGTATTATATTGTTTTTTTTTCCCAAATGTAGCATTTGAAAAAAAAAAAAAAGACTCGAAGATGCACCTGTTAGATACCTTTAGGAAATTTCTAAAGAAACAAAAAATCATGCTCAGTTTCATTTTACTAAGTACACTTACTAAATTCCAATGTTTAGAAAATTGGTAATTATTATATGCTATAAGATTAATTTCTTATCCTTCAGCTGCTGATAATCACAGGACTTTTTTCCACAAGTAAAATATTTTCTTTTTTTATTTTAACCAGTCTATGACATGTTTTAATTCTCATTTTTTTCCCATTCCCCTACCCACCCCACAACCTCCTGCCCCCTAATTCCCTTTTAAAATGTTGGTTTCTTATCACATTCATATTTGTGCTATATGATCTTTCATGATATTTATCAAATTTGGGCTTAATCTAAGCTTGAAACATGCTTAAAACCAAAATATTATCCACAGTTTACCTTAAATCTTCCCCTCTGTCAAGCAGCATCATCCCACATTCTAGAAGATCAATTAAAAATGACTATTGGCAAATCTTTGGGACATTACTCTTTATTTCTCTTTATTTAAAAAGAAACATAACCTAAAATTCATCTTCTTTAGAACTAAACATCTTAACTGTATTTTTATAACACCAATATGGTATAAGAACTGACAAAGCCAATGTCTAAGTCTTTCAAGCATATCTAAAAGAAAGTTAAATTCTGAAAACAAAGTGCCCCTTATGTTCTGAAAAGAAAATGATTGAAGAAAATATTTAATATAAAAGAATATATATATATATATATATATATGTTTGTATATCGTTCTGCACCATTGTTCACAACTCGTGGTCTTCATCTATGTCACAGTAATTCCAGTCATGTACTGCATAGAGACATTTCTATCTAGGATGGGCCACTTGTACAGTGATGGTCCCAAAAGATCATATCACCTAACGTCATCATATCTAGTTTGTATACATGCATACTATTGCCATCAGTCACACCCATTTATTTGTTCAACCACATCTCCATGTGGACATCCATTCTTAATTATAGATTTAAGTATGGTGCTGTGCATTGTGGCACATTCCTGTAATCCTAGTATTTAGGAGGCTGAGGCAGGAGGATAATGAGTTTGAGCCAGCTTGTATTGCAAAGTGTGTGAAACCCAGTCTGGACTATATAACAATACCCTGTCTCAAAAGCAAAAGCAAACAAAAAAAAACCCTAAGCATAAAAATAGAAAGTTCTCCCTGGATCTCTGGGCCTTTCTGTCAGAATGCTCTCCTGTCAAGCAAAATGTGGACTAAACACATCTGTTATGCTTTTCTTTTGTTGAACTGTCTTTTCTTGAAGAAGTGCCAGTTGTGACCTTCAGGAGAGTAAGAAAAGGAATCCAACCTTTTTAACTTATTTTATTTTTTGTTCTTTTGGTATTGGGGTCAAACTCAGGACCTTGTGCTTGTGAGACAGGCACTGGAACCACTGAGCTAAACCCAGGCCCCAGGAATCCCATTTTCCTACCCCAACACTAGTAAGTGGTCATTCTCAGCTCTTTTGTTGTATCTACATAACTGATCTTGAAGCAGATTCACCTTCACGGGGGACCTTCAAGGTCACATGTGATTTGTCTGAAATGGACAAGGCTTTGAGAGCTGCTTATGTGTTATTACGTCTTTTCCCTCTCTCTAGGCAGGAACCATTTAGGGAGTCGGCAGAGGTCAAACTAGCAAGCTGAACAGGCAGACAGGCAGATAAGCAGAGCAGACACAGGCCAAAGTATTTTCCCCAAAATAAGCCCTAGCTAATCTGATCAAAAATTTTTATAAATGTCTTTTGAAAGCTTTCTTATATTCAAGGTAAGATTTCAACGTGTTTAACAGAGTAGATTTCACATGTATATAGGAAAATGGAATTTTGTTTTCTCTATCTGAATAATAATGGATTTAAAATCTTTCCAATATTTCTGAGACTTAAAACCATAAAGGACTGGATGTATAGCTCAGGGGGAAAGCACTTGCCCACATGCACAGTCTGTGTTCAGCGCCCAGCACCAAGGTGGGGATTTACCCTTCAAATAGTATCAATTACATCAAATAAGTTCCTAGAGTAATTATCTTTAAACCATTTCCTTTCTCTCCCTTTCCTAATCACCACCCAATCTAATCCTATCCTACAGTGGGAAGAATTTCTGAATCCCACATCTGTTTCAATCTGTTCTCTTTCTTAGTGATCTTCACACATTTTTATGAAATCACCTCTTCAAACTTTGTATTCAACAGTTGAAAAGTACTTCAAGTGGTCACATTGTGCCATCTGGTGGGAATTCTTTTCCAGGCAAAGGTGAACATGATAACTTCTCTGGTTCTGTTCCTATGTTTGGGCTAATCACGACGACATTCTAATACATTTTACAACTAAGCCTCTGAGGCCAAACTCTGTCCTGTCTATGGATCTTAACAGCTCAGTTCTTTTCCTAAAGAATTATTTTATTTTATTGGTATGTTTTACCTATACATAATGATAATAGGGAATTTGCACCTGTATGTGACATATTTTGCTTTTTCATATTTTGCTTTTTCATTTTTTTCTCATTCCCCTTCCCTCCTTTTAACCCCACTTCTCTTTATTTACAAAAGCTTTGTTTCCAATTTTTTTCCAGGACAAAAAAAAAAAAGTAGAATGTCCAAAAGAAATTTCTTCATCTACCCTGTAATGTTTCTAAATTAAATAAAACCTAAACTTTTTATTGCCTCATGAACATGTAACAAATGAATGTATTGTCCTTAAATCCATCCACTCTTATCTGAAGTAAGTTTGCATTATATGTAAATATTATAATAGTTTTAATATAGGAGAAATATAACTCCCAAACTGGTAGATGTTAAATGTGCAGTGTTTGGGGTCCCACAATATTGAGGCATTATGTTGTAAACTGAAGAAAGAAATTAGCAGAGTTTACTGGAATTAAGGAGAAAAGAATAGCTCCTGGATTTCTAAGAGGGCTCCTGAATGGGGTAGCCCCTGAAGCCCTTTGTCAAGAATAATTCATACAGAAAAGTTACAATGTGAGTACAACATGGGTTGAACCACAATCAAGCAATAGGATTACAGCATAACTACTTAGTTGATATTGATCCAATAGGGAAACAAGCCACACAGCAAGGATGCATAGGAAATACAAAGACATCCTTGGAAAAAGGCCCTCTCTACCTGTATGTTAATTTCTATCCAACTTAGCTGCCAATAATAGTTTTATAAGCCCATTTACAAGTGACATTTTCTCCTGGTATGGCTTGCAGGGATAGTTAACCATGCTGTCTGAACACCACACAGATTAGGACTGTCTCATGTTTTTACCTGTTTTTACAGGACACCAATTCCATAGGCATCTCATAGATAGGGTGTTGTTTACTGTACCTTATTCCTGCATTTATCAATGAACAATGCCTAATACATCAGCATTCAGGAATGATTTGAAGATTATATATCTATTTATTATATTAATTATATCCTCTATGCTAAACCATTGGTTGAGGGAGTAATGGAGTAAGTGGGTTTTGTTTGTTTCATTTTATGAGACAAGATCTCACTATAGTATGTTGCCTAGGCTGGCAATGAACTCCAGCACTCAAGTGATCCTCCTGCTTCGGCCTCTCAAGTAGCTAGGATGAAAGGTCCACTGCTGCCATCCCCAGATCAAAGATGAGTTTCTATTAAGAATGTTTTATCACGGCTTTTCTTCTCATTTCAGGTTGGAATCCCCCACACGGAGTCTCAGCATGGATGCACCGAGAGGTGTTCATATCAGTGCTCACTCTGGTGAGATCGAGGCCCTTTCTCAAATGGACATCATCTTTCAGAGCAGTGATGGAATGGTGAGTCTGAAAGACCCGGTCCTGCTGTGGGTGCTGAGGATCGTATGCAAGAAGGCATCAAGTGAAGGTGATGCTTTTGGCAGTTTGTCTGAAACACCATCAAAGTCATAGAATAGAAAACATTGAAAGAATAGTGAAAGACACTGTAGCCTCAGAAGGGCTAAGAAATGTTAAAGTTATTCTATATTAGATCTGCACAGCTATCTTCAATACTTGTGCTATTGAGCCACATGTTATTTTCAACTTTTAAAAACACTACAGATTTTCAGAACCCACTGAGGACATCAATTTTGCCATTTCCTAATGATCCAAGTTCTGTACAGATGGCTATTCATAGTAATTACCTGAAAATAACACCTATCTTGTCATTGCCCAGAGTGCTGTGTAAGCTACTACCAAGTTAAATGTAAATAAAAATGAAAGGTTAAAAAAGTTCTGAAAGTCAAGTACAGTATAAAACCTAGAAACTGAAGCCTAGAAATAAAGTACAACCCATACAACTCAAAGTCATAACAAGACAGTGAAGCAAATGTTACTCAATGTCAATTGTTGGAACCTTGTTTATTTTAAAAGGAAATAGTTCAATTTCAGTTTGCCAGAAAATCTGGCATTTGGGGATAATCCAAAAAGTTCTAGCAAAAACCCAAGAGTTTGGCCCCAAAGCTGACTCAGATGCTGTGTCAGATTTACACAAACAGCCAAGCTCATCTCAGCCTGATCCTTGATATTTTCATATGTAGAAGTATGTTCAAAACAAACACTGCCCCCTGAATTTTCTTTTAAAGAGCTCCAGCTTAACAGTTTCCCTAGAGTGGCTTAGGTTTTATTTGTTTATATCTCCAATTCCTGGCCACATGGTTGAGTAAACATCTGTGTACAGGAGAGGCACATAGATGTTCTGCTCCTTGCCAGCCCTGCACCTCATCCCACAGGTGACAATGCACAAACCCTGCTCAGAAAGCACAGCACAGTGGGCTGAGAATTCACCAAAGTGAGGAAGCCCAGGTTCTATTGCTGGGGTATTGAGGCAGATATCAGGCCCGTCACCAAATACTATCCCATTCATATGGCCTGTGTCTAGATCTCCCCTCTAAGCCTCATACAGTCATAAGAGGTGCTTTTCAGTGGTTATGCTGGGATTAAAAATGCAATGCTAAGATTAAGGGTATGAGTGCTACCTGCCCTAAGGGTGGGTAAGCTGGATAAGATAAAGAAATAGGTTTCTCACTGGTTGATTGCTGCCACCTGCTTTCTGCCTGCCCTGCTTTGCCATGGACTATTTCTCCTCTGTGACACTCCACTGCTATGGCACATTGCCTTGGAGCCAGACAACTATGAACTAAACCTCTACAAACTCTGAGCCAAATAAACCTTTCCTCCTTTAACTTCGGGTGTCAGGTATTTTGTCTCTGCAAAGAGATGAAGTAACTAAAATTCCCATAGATGCAGATGAATACAAACGAGGAAGTGGTGTGGGCCACCAGTGGCTAGAGATTCCTGAATTGTAGGCAAAATGATAACCAGGAAAGAAGTAACCATTTGACCACAAGAAAGGGCAGGGAAAAGCCAACAAGTTAAGCCTGCCAGAGAAATGCAGGTGCCCAAAGAATCCCAGGCTTGAGACAATAACCTTAAGAGATGCTGCATTTTAAATAGTAATACCCACTTGACTTCCTCTACCCTAACAGTGTGTCAGAGGGCAAGCTCTGTCCATTGTGCTGCTAGCACTGGGTCCCCACTGGACATAGCAGGAACAACACCCAAGGGCAGTGCAAAAGGCAGACACCTGCACATTAGCAGACTGGAGCTCATGGGTAGGATCTACATAAAATAAAGGAAGGAGAATAACTGTCTTAGCCAGACAAAAATTATACTTACGCACACCACACTTTAATTCCTCCTAACAAGTAAACAACCTGGGAATGTTTGCTAGGATCAGTGTGATAACTTTCACTTCCTTATCAAAAAGATTTTCCAGCCTTCATCAGTGGCTATTTGCATTTCAGTACAACTGTTATATGACCAGAAAACCTGGTCACTTTCATTGTACAGAACTTGAACTGGCTTTAATGTGAGTCTATTCCTTCTAGAAGAAAGCAATGGAGACCTGAGCAATATTTAAGAGCTAAGGGTGTAGATGACAGCTGATAAGGTCATCTTTTAATTGCTTCTCACAGAAAACAAAATCACAAATAAAATCAAAATACATTCTGACATCCACAGGGAAAAATTATATTGCGATGAATTTATTTCTGTGGACTGTAGTTATCCTAACTGGGAGATGATTTAGTATAAATTCAAAATTTATCGCAAGACAAATGTGAATCAGCAAAAAAAATTTTTTTTCAAATAACTCCAAAAAGTGTTTTAGAAGTTTAGCCCCATGTTTACTGGTCCAAAGCAGTCCAGTTTACTGAACACCACCAGCCAATGTTCCCAGCTGGACTAAGCTCAGTGGGTAAGTGAAAAGGGGCCCTTTCAGTCTGGGAGCAGTCACCAAGCGTGTCTACACGCAAAGTAGAACTTGTCTTTTGGAGAGCCAGGGATTCTGAGATGACTTAGGTCAGGCGCTTATTTCATTCGCTATGAAAAGAAACTACTACTCATGAAATTCATTGAGGACACAAATTTCCTGTTGATCCATTTTTTACATTTCATCTCTCACTTTCTCCCAAACAGCTTGTGCTGGACGCTGAAACTGTATTTGTACCCAGGTTGGTGCAGGGGACCCACGGTTCCTCTGGTGGCTCACAAGAACTCTATGAAATCTGTGTGTGTCCAGATGGGAAGCTGTACCTGTCTGCAGCTGGTGTGGGGACCACATGCCAGGAGCACAGTCAGATCTGTCTCTGAACTGCTGCTTCTTCCAAGAGCGGCGGGCTTCTTCTTTTCAGTGATCTGAAACCTGTGGCCTGATGCCTTCGCACCCAGGAGCTGCAGGCTTCAACTACAACTGAGACTGGAGAGGGAGGAGGACTCATTTCCACAGGACTTCACAAAGAAAAAGGTGCCAGAGGGGTGCTTAGAACAACATGTAACATGGATGTTAAACAAAAACTGAGAAGTGTCAAAAGGCTGTATTTATCACTCTGGATTTTGATTTTACCAGAACAGTTGCAACTTTTCTCTTGCTAGGCTCCCTCCTAAACTCTCCTACATGTCACCTATCGCTGGAACGTTGACCTGCGTGTGGAAGTAGTTTATCACGCACATCAGTGGCTCTAACTCCTCGTGAAGTAGGGCTAGTCTATGCCAACACACCTTGGCACCAAACCTGCTTAAGGTCCTGTCAGGTTTCACAAGCTGATTTTCAAGAGAATTTAAGACTTCTCTAATTTTTAATACATAGCCAAGGGAATAAATTATACAGAATCAGTTATATGCAATAAAAATCAACCTACATTTTTCACAAATTCAACTTCAGAGTCTTACTTTCCCTGATCCTCACTTTTATGTAGCATTTCTCTCCAGTTTACTTGTGACAGATTCAGGCCCAGTCTCAAGGTAACAGGTAACTATGAAGCTTACCAAACTGCTTAGCTGCTTTTACTTTGAAAAACTTGATATAATACTTTCCACTTCAAACACCAATAATGAGAACTGTATTCCTGGGATACAGCGAAGGTGACAAGTGAAGACAGTGAAACCCAGAGGGGCATTTTTATCACTGGGACTGGACAGCAAATAAGTCTGATTTCTCTCAGGTCTGTCCATGTGTCCCCTTCAGAGCACAGGGACTGAGGGCAGCTACAGAGAGGCAGACTTGCACTTCATGAAAATATGATTAGTGCCAATTGTGTGGAAATGGACATAAACCAAACGGGACACACAAACCTGTGAAAACAGGTTCATGCTATGTAGGCCACTCACTCACTTTGCAAAAGGTCCCCCATCCAAAAGTGGAGATGGGTTTGCTTCTTTTGTTATGATCAGTTCTTATAATAAGAATTCCCAACAGGTAAAGATATAGTGAGACCAACGGCACTGCAACTTTTTTAATTATAAGATTTATACCTCAAGTTCAAGTTCACTTTCTAGTCTCAGAATCAAGAGAAATTTAAAAAGTAAACTTCTGATGCTTTCATAAATTGTTTAAGTTGAATCCTCTCATAACTCCAAGTTTTCAGTTGCTGTTATACATAAACATATGAAATTACTTAAGAAACAGTGCTTCCTAAGCAAGTAAGGAGCAAATCTGCCTCTAACTGTAATATTCTTACAATTTCTCCGAGGTAGGCTGGGTAGGTGCTTTTAATTATAAATTGGTATACACTTTGTCCATGTAGTTGTCCTGAATTTAAAAATAACTTAGTGACCACCTTCCTACTGCAATATGCCTACTGTCCTACTAAACCAGTTATCTTATCATATTTACTCTTCCTGATTTAAAATAACAGCACATCTTATGCAAAACAAATGTCTTCAAGCCTGACTGATCTAACATAGAATTACTGAACATATACAAATTAGCTGTTTTCATAGTACATGTCCAAAAATGGTGGTATTTAAAAGATAATGAGGTCAAGAAAAAGAACCAAAGAGTAAGTATGAGTACAGAGAATAAAATATCTTTAATAAAATAAATAAATTTCCTTTATCTATATGGAATCATTGTGAAAGTTGTGGGTAGCTGCATTCTCCAGAGTAATGAGGAATTTACCCTTAGATTGAGAAAAGATAAGTGTCCTAAAATTATAAATACACTACACAATGTAACTTAAATTTTTACTGAAATTCCAAGGTCATGATGATGAAGATATCTAATGAGGTACATAGATTGTTACTAGTAGACTAAATGGTTACACACTACTGAGTGTTGATATTTTAAGGGTTCAAAAACAGAACTTAAGTTCTTTTCAAACTTATGAACCCACTGAGAAGACATGAGTAAGAAAGATGACGATCAAAATAAATTTTAAGAGTAAAGACATTTGAGTCTGTGCCAAAAGAGCTGTTAGTGGGGCCAGAGATTTAGCTCAGTGGTTCGCTGCCTGCCTAGCAAGCACAAGGTCCCTGGTTTGATCCTGGTAACCACATACAATGATATGATATTGAGTGTGGTGATTCACGCCCACCAGCAATCAGTACCACATACCACAGTGCTGGGCATGGTGGCTCACGCCTGTAATCCCAGCACTCAGGAGGCAGAGGCAGGAGGATTGCTGAGTTCCAGGCTTGTCCAGGCTCCATAGTGAGCTGAGGGCCAGCCTGAACTACAAAGTGAGACCCTGTCTCAAAAAAAAAAAAAAGAGCTCTTAGTACTTCACAACTGAATATTGCACAATTTGTGAGCTACAGGCAGAACTGCAGATTCCTACAGCTTCCTACAGGGGACAGTTGGGACAGACACACCCTTTATTAAAGGCCAACAGTTTCACATTTAAAAAGTAGAGCCACATTTGTGAAGTCCTTCTCCACAGTTTGCCTGTTAGTAAGTCCTTCTCTGGGGAAGAGCATGAGTAAAAAAATTCTGAAAAGGAAGAAACTTTAATACTGAGGGTTTTACACTGTGTCAGTTTTTTGTCCTCTTCTTCCTGATTTAAAATAACAGCACATCTTACTTGACTTTAACAGCCTTCACCATATTTAAAACTCCACTTCAACACTGCAGCAGTACAGACATCAAGTATAAACCAAGTCACACATGAGACTATCAGGCACTGCTAATGAAAAGTACATTTATAACTGAATACAATGCCATGAGTGTCTTCGAGGCAGGGCTTGGTCCTTACGTGCAGTCTTTGCAGAACGATAGGTACACACACAGTTTCAATGGTTTTTATTTGTAAAACATTGATTTGGCTTTAGAATGTAAGTGGACCAATTTAGGTTTGGGAAATAAATCCTATCAGTCTGTGGCTTGGCAGAAACCCACAGCTGGGGTGGAATATGCCCATCACAACCCAGCAGCCAGCCTACACCACCCCTCTGGGATCCCCATGTTACTTTAAGTTAGGCCTTTGAGAATGAGACAAATGAGGGGAAATTAGAAACCAGCATTTTAAGGAATTCTTGCAGACTTTAGTTCCTACCAAGCATTTCTGGCTCACAGACCTACGTGCATATTTTGTACTTGTCAGCCCTCCATGCCCCAAAATCTTGAGGTAATCAACTCCTGGCATAATAAATCTCATGTGTGTGTGTGTGTGTGTGTGTGTGTGTGTGTGTGTGCTTCTGTTCCTTTGATAGAATGCAAACAGACACATGACTAACTACAATCTATGATTGCTATTTTCTACACATTAAAAATTAAAAATGTTTTTCTTGGGATCTACAAATGTCAACTAGCACTAAGAAGTGGACCCACCTACCCCCAAGTCAGACCTGTGAAAACTTTCTCATTTCATCGAATGTTGATACAGTACTTTGCCCAAATCCGTCCAGGGTTCTCGGCACTCCTTTTTTTATTGAAATATTTATTGGTACATTTTATATACAGTTCACAATCACACTCAACATTGGGGATTTTGTACCAGCATATGACAGAAGTTAGTTCTCATTTTTACCTACATCCCTACCCACCCACAACCCCCACCTCTTATATGCATGCTTTTTCCTTCCAAATCATATTTATTCTTTCCCCTCATTATGTTCCCCCACCATAGTCCCTTTCCTATTTTACAAAATCTATCATACATTCTAAAATTCATTTATATCTACAGGTTCTCATACCAGAGAAAAGATATGGTATTTACATAGGTGTGATCTATTTATTTCACTTAGTAGTGTGTCCTCTTGGCATTCCTTCTTTTTACCCCCATGCCTGCTTTACTAACTGTCCAGGTTTTTCAACCTTCTCTGGTGGAAGACCGAACAATGCGCAACCTCACTAAAGATACTCTGCCCTCCCCCTAACTGCATGAAACTATGGAGCACCTACTCTGGGAGCCCAGAGTTTCCACTGTCGTTTTTAAAATGAGAAAAAATTATGAGGAAAGTTTACAAAATAATAAAGTATATGTTAATTCCCAGAAAAAATGTCTTACCCTTTTTCAAAACTTAAAAATGCATGAAAAATAAAAATTTCAAATGTATGTGCTGCACATCAGTGATACCAAAACCTGACTTGAATTTGCACGAAGAATGTGGATGTTCAGACTTGCTGCAGAAATGCTAATGGGTTTGTGGGGTGCTGCTCAATCTTTGTGACAGTGTTTCATTAAAAATTTATATGCCTTCATATTAACTTTCTAAAATCCAATCTGGAAACATATCTAAATCCAAGTGTTTTGCCTAAGGGACTGGGAACCTGTATTTCTTCAAAAGAGTTTAGAAAAATAAATTTGACCACATCAACTATCATCAAGGCAAACAAGGTTTTCTGCATAAATTTAAACATTGAAAAAACATATTGTCAAGTGCTAAATCTGAGATTCGAGGTAGCAAGCACTTTTTATTTATCTATTATTATTTTTTTAAAGTTTTTTTCAAAACAAGATCTCACTACATAGTTTAGGCTACCCTCAGATTCATGGCACAACTTCTCCTGCCTCAGCCTCCTGAGTGTTGGTATTACAGGAGAGCACCACTGAACCTGGCTGCACATTTTAAATAAAATTGAAGTCCCAAAATTTGCATATCCGTAGAACAGAGAACTCTCTTAGCCCTGTGTGCCTAACTTTGGAGACTTGTACCTTAGGTACAAAGATTACCTCTTTTTAACCAGTTGAGGCTCAAGTGTACATTAGTCTCAAATACCCAAGCTATCCCTTGAGGCAAATAAATGCAATTCCTAATATTACCAATAAACATACACATACCAGTATGTGCACATGAAAAATAAACATAATAATTACGTTTGATTTTCAATGAACTATTTCTCAGGAAATTCCAGTTACAAGCATTTCATATGTTCATTTTGCTTTATTAAAATTATGGCACTTAATATAACAGCAGAAATAATTACATGATTTCACATCCAAAAGCAACAGAAGTGAAGGTGCAAACATTCCTTATTATCAATCAAAGTAAAAAAGTTTAACATGGTCTGTAAGCCCTTCATTGCATAAAATATGTTTAGCATCATTAACAGCCAGTACACTTTTGAAAACGAATTATTACTTCTTTATTTTGACATTCTGTAGGAAAAAAAACTAAGTATGTTAGGACACTTGAATATGATGAAAATTAAATGTCACTTCTGAATCCTTCATGGGGAAAATGCAAGCTGATAGCTCCTCTTTCATAAACTATTGGAAATTACTCTGATGATTGTTAATAAGTTTTAATGTTTTTAAAGTAAAACCCAAAAATCTTAGTAAGTGGCATTATTGAAGGGTCTTTTATAACTACAGCACCTTTAGACAACAAAAGATTGTATCCTGTTCAACCACAGTATATAAATAAGGACAAATGTGGAAAATATGTACAACATAAAGCAAATGTTCTAACCGATGATGAATGTCTTTTGGTGTGCAGTTTCTAAAAACAATATTAACATCTGGTAATGCGAACTGCCACCATGTTTCCATACGTTATCTTCATGACAGAGGAAGCCTGTAAACATAAGGTATAAAAACATTAAAATAAAGATGTGCAGAGTGCACTCTAAGTCCTACCTTCATATTCTTCATCAAGTAACAGGATTAAAATACTGTACCATTTTTAAATGTACCAAGTAGGGTGTAAAATTGCAACAAATTCATAATCAGACCCAGCTGATAAGAAAAATAATGCATCCAAGAGGATTAACTTTTAAAAAATGATAGAATTCCAATGATTTAATTTCCCTTATATGTTCAGACCAATGATATGTCCAGTATTTCATTAAATCCTTCAAAAATACCTTTAAAACATAAAATTAACTTCACCCTAATAGAGAAGAGACCCTAATAAACTGCTTAGCTTTGGTTATATAAAGTGCAGTTCAGTAATGTGCCATCGTCTCATTCAAATACATCTACCAATTTTGCAGTTCACTACCATCTTCAAAATAGTTCTTGTATATCCATTGAAGGTTTTTGTTGATATCTATCTTAATATCGAAAGACTCCCAGAACAATTTACAATGTGCTTCACAATTCCTAGATAACTGGCAATGAAGCTTAATGAAGTACAGCAATTCACATTTGTGCTACAACACATTCAACATCTGGCTCTTTTTGCCTTTTTTTCACACCTTTTGTTGTATAAAATTTTCAAGCTTTATTATGATACAGGCAGTACATTCCATCACCCTCATAGCAACCTCAGAAGTGAACCTATCATTTGGGATCTGTGGGAAAGGAAGCAAATCAGGGTATCTTGTTTTCAAGCTGTCTACACCATAAGCTTCAAGTGTATGAACATCATTTGTCAGGCCTTCAAGTTGTTGACTATACTCCTCTATTTTCTGTGCAAGTGCAGTTGGTTTTACATCTTTATCAGACTTTCCCCTCACAGCATAGTCAGCTGCAATCAAGGCTAACTTAGTTGATAGGTAACACTTAAAGCACACCCATTCGTTGGCATTTTTATGAAGGTCATTCCTGGCAGCAGAAAAATTTGCTCTGGCTTGTCTCAACCATCTCCGTGCTTCAACTGGATTCCCAACTGACTTGAATGTGGGAGGAACAAAGAACCTTTGAGAGTAAGTCTGTCCAGCTGAAGGAGGATATTTTTCTTTATTTTGTTGTTGTCTTTCAGATTTATGGCTTGTTGCTTCTTGATTCCATGAAGTATAAAATCTCTGAAAAGAGTACTTGTCTGACTGAAATCGAGATGCTGTTGAAAATGGTCGTCTGGAAGCTCTGTCTGCATTTTGATCCAGAAAAGCCTGTTTTTCTAATCTGCTGATTTCATTCTGCAAATGTTTAAACACTTCATTAGCAATGTCGTGGTTCTCTGGGTTTTTGTCAGGGTGCCACTTCAGATACAAGCGTCTAATAATCTTCTTTCGTTCTGATTCTGGAAGCTTCCAAGCTTGCTCCACCACTGATGTCACTTCTTTTAAGATTTCTGGTAAAGAGTTAACTTTCAGCTTTTTAGGAGAGTGATGTTTTGAGGATGAAGTCTTATGGCCCTCTCTACCACAGAAAAGTGGGGGGATGCTTCTCAGACCAGGGGCAATGAACTCTGTGGGGCTGGTTGGTGTGGAAGGAGCACTATCTCTGCTTTGAGAGCTCTCATCAGGCCTTGAAAACTTATACAAATCAAGAGAGCTGACTATTTTATATTCACTGTAGCCAATATCAATCTGATATATCTTTCCTAGAAAACTAGAACTGTCAGCATCTTCTCTTTCAACCTCTTGCACAATGATGGCATATGTGTATGTTGGCTGATATGACCCATAGATATCACCACCTTCAGCATCCACGAGGTACCCAACATATTCTCCTGGATAGAAAACATTCATGGGATCCATAAGTAAAGTATAATGAATCTCTGCAGGTATTGGTGTGCCAGGCATTGGAAGTTCCAGTTTTGATGGCTCTGAAGAGTCATATTTCACTCCTAAGCTGTCAAGTTTCTCACTGATCCGATAAATATCATTGCATCCTAGCATAGCAATTAAATATGAAGTGTCAGATATCAAATTGTCAGTTGCTGATTTAAGTGTCATTGCCAATGCTAAAAGGAAATTAATGTCTTTGCTGTCTGAATGTTGAATATAAAGCAGGATGACTGCATTACCAAACCTCTTCAGAAAAGCAAAAGTTTCACTTCGGCTGTGGGGAATGGGATTAAAACCTTTAACTCTTAAGGTTGTTTGAAGTTTTTCAAAGCAGGACACTTTTAATCCTTCTCTTAGAGCTTTGCAAAGTCTTATAGCTTTTTCTTCATTGGCTAGGAAAGCATTATCATTTTCATGTTTCATAATCCTAATTAGTCCTGTGATGAACTGTTCAGAAGACAAGAGTAACTGTAATCTTCCCTGCAGAGAACACAATGCTCCAAACTGACAAACTTTGGGTGTTTCTTCATCTAACTGTTCTTCAAGTATACTGCTTAGTAGACGAGGTCTAAGTTTTTGTGGGAAGAGCATAATCAATTTAGTATGAAATCCGTGGTCCTTCCCTAAGTAACACTGGCTAAGATCCACCAACATCTGCACACCAATATTCCCCTGAATCCTACTTTTATAATGGGGTGCATCATCAAAGACCAAGATACTCGACTTTACCAACCTGCCATCCTGGCTAGGAAGGTACAGTGCAAGGTCTCGAACATTCTCAAGATCACTCCTCACCTTGACTGAGTCATTCTGCAGACTCTTGAACAGACCAGAAACTACTCTCTTAACTGTACGCATTTCATTAGGATCTAATTGCTTTCCTTCAGAGTTTTTGAATATGCGGCTCAATACTTCAACATATTGCTTGGTTGAAATAACATCTTCAGTACCCAAATGTTTGAACAACTGATGAAATGTGCCAAGCTCTAAAGGTAGCTTGTACAAATATGGTTTAAAATCAGATTCATATTCCAGGTTTATTACGACCTCCTCAGGTTTTAGAAGTTTCCAGCCATCTTCTACCATCACAAAAGCAATCCCTCGTAATTGAAAACGAAACTCCCTTTTTTCCGCACTGAGAAATTCATATATGCTCCTTAAGACTTTTGCTCTGGTTTTCACCATTTCTTCATCCAAAGTTGTTATGTTGCATATATTTCTGCAGTTGTTAATGACTTTATCAAGAGGGGGATCCAGATTAACATTAAGCATGTTTAAAACTTGTTCAAGTTGTTCTTGTGGACCAAGGTCACTACCTTCTTGTTCTTTGATACTCAAAGGTGTTGCTTTCTCTGGAAGAATAGGGCAGGATGTCCATAACAGCTGGAGAACATCACATTGCTTGAATTTTGGATTTACCTGTGCCCCATTGAACTTTATCAGAGGAAGTGTTCCATTTACTTCTTGATACTGAGGATGAAATCTAATGTATTCAGCAGGGGCACGCTCAGGACACAAGAATGGTATTAAAGACAATTCCTTCAGAAAGTTCCCAGATAACAAATCTGTTCGTTCTTGGAATATATGATGGAGAAGGATATCAACTGTATTTTGTAAAGTTTCTTTGGACCAGTTTTCTGTATTAGCTCTCATACTAATTTCCTTGGCAAACTGTAACAACTGCTGCTGAGAAAGTATATATTTCAGTCCAATATTTCGTAAGAAATCCACCCAGGATGTCATAAATGCAGCCTGGTTTTTAGGTTTTATAAGTTGTTCCAATTTTTTAAAGAAGTCCTTAGGAATAAACAATTTTTCAGGCAGCATAACTTCAAAAACCCTTACAGTTCTGTCATAGAAGTGTTTTGCCTGCTTTAGCCGACTGTTAGCGTCATGGATAATCAACAAACTTTCTAGTTTTTCAAAAAGTTGTTCCTTAATCTCTGATACTTCCTCAATACTCGATAATCTATTCTTAAGGTAAATCAAGTGTTCTAATTTTGCATCATATGAGAGATTTTCAATTTTTGGTAAAAGGTGCTTCAAATATACCTCAAGATCATCTACAGGCACACAACCAAGCACTTCATATAATTCCTTTAAATGTATCTTTTCTCCAAGGAATGCAGAAGAAGATGACTGTGTCCATTTTTCCACTTCAGCAGAAGGTATACTTTTTGTCAGGACATAGCAGGATCCAAATTTGCCAATGCTCATATAGCGGCCACTGATGGATTTGTAGCATGGAAGTGACTTTAAAATTTTTATGTCATCTTGAGACATCAGGTGATTCAAATTGCAGTTGAAATACATCAAAAGTGCTTCAAAGTCACTTTCTACTAATTTTTCAGTTCTAAATGTTGAAGTTTGGACCATGTAATGTACAGCCTTCAAAATGCTTGTGGGGCTTTCTATGTTTGCTGTGTGACATGACAATAGAGGAACAAATGCATTGTCTTTTGAGCAGATTTTGTTCAAAGCAAGTTGAATACAGCCAGCTTTCATCAGAGCATGAAAAACTTTATCACTCTGGGCATTTGGAAAAACTGCAATGTGCATAAGGCTTAAAGGGAGCAGGACATCACCTTCAGGAACCACAAGCTGATTGGCTGAAACGGTGAACTTTGTTCCTGGAAGCAATGCCCAGTCTTTTAGTGTATCAACAACAACATCAAACGTTGGTTTTGTTTCTTCCTGATCTTCTTTTACACCTACAGATTCACTGATAAAATGCCATGCATTCTTAAGCCAAGATTCACTTGCAAAATTATCTTTCCATTTTGTACAATTTTTGGTCTTATATTCACGAGGCAACACAGAAGATAGTAAGTCAGCAAAGCTAGAAATGTCAAACATTTTTGCAACATTACAGTTCAACAGAATGTTACTATATTTCAAATATAATGTATTCATAAATAAGTCTTTGCGAGATGGAATCAATTCATGGTATGTGGTTAGGAATTTGGCCCGTTTTGCATCGAAAGTTTGTAAAACACTGTCCAGTGTAATGAGAAGGGGTAGTCCTTCAACTTCAATCTCATTTTCTTCTGCATCCTTAAAACAATAATCAACTAAAAGTTTCAAACTATGAAAAAGTTTCAGGTTAGTCTGTTGAAGACGACAAGGCAGCTTCCCAATAATGCAATTAGTATCAGGAGAAGAGAATGTCATTAAAAAGGATCTAACATCAGCAGGAGTCACATAACTAACAGGAATATCTGCATCTATAAGGCAATGGTAAAGATTAGCAGTTTCATCACAGTTATAAACTAAGTTGAAACCAATTTCCAAAAGCAGATGTTTTAGCCTATAGACATTCTCTGCAACTGTTTTACGTGTTGTGATATTATAATCTGCATTTTTAAGGTGTTGCAATTCATCCTGTAGTAAATTGTCAAAAAATGGTCTAGTTTTACTTGAAGTAGACATGTTAATCCAAGTTATTATGACCGCAGAGTGCAAATCAGAGCCATCAATATTTGGAGCACGAACAACAGGTAAAAGACGTTTCATTTCTTCATGAATACAACTATAAAGTGCTTTCACTAGGCAATATAAATCTGGCTGTAGATCAAGCCTGTTAACTGGGAAAAATGACAAAAATTTCTTTAATGTGTCCTTTACTACATGAATAGGTGTGTTCTGTAAAACCGACAATGTGGGGTCAGAACCAGGGAAATACCGTTTTTTTAACTGGATTAGTAATTCAACATAGGCAGGCGCTATCAATGCTGTCATTAAACTGTTATTCCAGTCACTTCGAACGCCAACCCCATTATCATCACGCCACAGGTTTCTCCTGGCTGAATCTAGAGCAAAATGGCCATTTACATGAAATGGCAACCCTGTTTCCAAAGAGAGGGGCAGAAAACAGAAGGCTCTGTGGGGCTTTTTATAGTTGTGAGTAATGCAGGCAGCTACTCCACCACGTGGAAAAAGAGTAATATCTTGGTTCTTGTGAGCTGAAATAACACTCTTCGATACTTTATCCATACTTGAAAATCCTGATCTATTACAAATCAACCATGTGGTAAGATTTCCTTCAGAGTCCTCAGTATCCATAGTATAGGTTATCTGTTGAACTGGTATGTCTTTGAGCTGCCTCTTTTTAGTGACACTATCAATTACAGATGCATGAAATTGTTTCCTTTTTAATCTGTCTCCATCACTGATTTTGCCCTTTACCGAGTACAATACATTTAGAGCTCCTGTACCTTTATCAATTTCACAAATGGAAATTTTTTCCATGTGATTAAGAAACATCAGAAGTTCTGCCCCATCTGAGCGCAGCTTGTCTAAAAGATTCTGGACCATTCTGTCCGATGATGGAACTGAAGAAATTTCTGAAACTTTTGCCATTTCTGCATTACGAAGAGGAAATCTGAACATTGTGCAGTTATCTAATTTAAAGTGAGTTCCCAGGTAAAGATCAAGAACATCTGAGAACTGGGTTCTAAAATCTGTATCCAAATCTCTAAACATGCGCCCAGGACTAACAGATGTGGCTCCTGGTGCATATCTGGCATGAGGATCAAAAATACACAGGATGTCATTACCAGAAATAAAAGAAGGGCAGTCCGTAATGTGATATACAGAATTAAATCCTATTCCATACTGTCCAGTTTTATAAGGATTTCCTTCTTTGGTACCTTTCCCAAGATTTTGAATTCCTCTAACATCATCTTCTGTAAAAGGTTGGTTATTGTACACACAAAGTGCTGGCCCTTGCAATGGGGCCCACTTATCATCAAATATTCTATCAACTGGATGCTGTCTAGGATCAAATACAAAACAGATTTCTGTGGCCTTCGCATCATCAGCATTTTGAAGAAGTTCTTTTAGCATTTCCTTTTCTGAAGGATAGGCATTAAGGATGCTCTTAATTCTGCTGGTCAATTTTTCCTTCTGCCCAAATTCTGTTCCCAATGTTGTAAAGCAGATGTTGGATGCGTATCTTTCTAAAGCTTTATGTCTCTTTGGTATTGCTCCCAGTTTCACAGCTACTTCCCTGGGTATATCAGCATGACAATATTTTACAGTAGTATCCTTTACTTTTATCCAGGGACAGTCATTGTAGCATAAAGATTTAGCAGGGAGAAGCATAAAATTACTATCTGGCAGTAGTATTTTGCCATAATTTTTCTCACAAAATTCTTGTTTTTTTTCTCTAATGAGATTCCATATTCCTTCACTGATTATTCGCCGGCAAAGTTGAAAATTCTCTTCTGTTATTTGTTTCTTTCCTCCTTCTTGATCAATAGATTCCAAAACTAGAGCAAAATCTTCAACCATAAATGACTGTCTCACACCCACACTTTCAAAGAGTTCACGGAAATTATTTTTATACTTATTAGGTAATTGGTAAAGGTATGGGGATGCTTCAAAATTCAAATGAAAAGAAACTTTTTCATAGTTAACATATGTATTTTCAATTAGAATGAAGCTGAATGATTTTAACTTTTCAGTAATTGATATCTTAGTTAGTTCATTTTGCATCATTGCTTCATGAAGATATTTATAGCAAGCATTGGTGATATTTTCCTGGTATAATGTAATTCCATCATCAACTGATTTTGCAACTTCTTTCAACTGGCTTATAACCAGATCAAGTGTTGGCTTCTTTAGTAATCCCAAAAACTCTTTAACAGCTAGTGAAACTGAACCACAGCCTCGGAAAGAATGGGAATTTTCATTTAGAATTGGTTGCAAAAGACAAACTACATCTTGATGCTCAGCTGTATAAAGATCAGTTGCTGCAAACATGGTTTCAGGTTTAAAACTGTTACCTTTCCACTTCAAAGAAAAACCTGCTGGCTTTGTTAGAAATGGAAGGAAGGGGATGGTTTGATATTTTGCAGCAAAGTCCTTTGCTCTAGGATCCCTAATTTTTAGTTTCTCATCAATAAGACTTAATAGGATACTACTTCGTAGACAAGCAGCAAGATGATCACTTTTGTTAATCTCAGCTACAGATTCTGCACGTTCTAGCATGTCATCCCATAAAATATCATCTTTTGCCATACCCAACTGAACTAGTTTAATCAAAATAATAGGATTGAGGTAATCCTGAGTAGAACCATAAGGGAAACGTCCATCTTTAGTATCAAATAACTTAGCAACTCGTCCTTCAGGATGGATCAACCTTGATGGTAAAACCAAAGGATGCCCCTCTAAAGAGCAAGGAATACAGGGAGTAACCCGAAGAATTCCTGAGAATTCATCAATTTTTTCATTCAGAACAAAATTCATTAAAGGATCTCTAAGACCTGCTTCAATTTCCTGAATATTTGGAAAAAACACTTCTGAAAAGAATTGTCTTTCTGAAAATGTATTTTCAAGCAGTATCTGTTTGCAGCCAGCTTCTTCAAATCCTAATTTTACTGAAGAAGGAAGTTCAACAGCACATAGGTTTTTGGACCCAGACTTTTTTAGATATTTCAGAAATATCTTGAACGCTGCTTGACCGACATCTTTTCTTTGAAGTATTGAGTCATCTAGAAATCTCACATTCTTCATGGAAACCCATGTGGATCCATCAGAGAAGACTCTAGTCAACTCTTTCCCTTTTCCATGAGCTATATCTTCATAAAATCCTTGACAAATTACAGAAAAGTCATCATGAACTAAGTCAGGATCAGGCCATGCTGCATAGTAAGTATAATCAGTAAGCTCTCCACTAACAGCCAGGTCACGTAAGACACTGAGAGCCTGTAAGTAGGCTTTCACAATAACATGTCTCATAAATGTGGTATTCCATCGTCCTTTTGTATCTGTCTTCCAGATTTCTTTTCTGTTTGAAGTAACAGCAAAGCACCCATTGATGTGAACAGGCAAGCCTGTTTTTATTCGTAAAGGTAAATAGCAAAATACTTCTCCAATATGTGATTTCATTGTCCACTTCTGGTCCAGGGTTTCAGAGAGCAGAACTCCTACTGTGCCACAAGGAACCAGCCCTAGTCTTCTTCCACTCTCACTCAAGGAAAACTTGAAAGCCTCTCCTGTATCCATACAAGAACATATAAGCCATGTGGTAGAATCCAATGTTTTTTGTGGTAACTCATCTGATGGCTTTTTTGATTGGCTAGACTTAGCCATTTCAAAAAGAGCTGCTGGGTCATCATCTGGACCTCTGAACAGTGGTGACTGTAAGTCAGCAATCCTTCTGAACACATGGTGAAATTCTTCAACTGTGATCTGAAGAATACAAGATGCCTTTGGTGCATCAGTGGGAGGCTTTTTATTACTGCTGCTACAAGCCTTCATGAGCTTAGCAGCTTCTTTTAAAACACTTAAAACAGGTGCATTCAATACTTTGGAAGAACAAGGGGTTTTTTTAATTACAACTGTATCTTGTGCCAAGCTAGGATCTGTTTCCTCAATCTTTAAATACTTCAAATACATTGAATTTACACTCTGAGTGAAAAGGATAAGTCTGTGCCCACAAAGACTAAATTCATCCACAAGAGAATAAATATCTGCTGTATTATAGCATGCACTGCTAACCTCACTCACTTTTGCTTCCTGTTGAGTCCTAAAAGATAGCCGGAAGAGAGTTCCATTGTAGCTATAAGGTGCTTCTACAGTAAGAGGTAATTGACAGCCAAATACATTTATAAATGGTTTGAACTGATTAGGAAATTTCCTAAGTCTTTTCTGTTGTTTGCTCCAATTTATTTTGATACCAGGATTGGATTTATCTTTAATATGTTTACTGATGTGGTTTATATTTGGATCAAACATTATCATGAATTCTCGACTCATTATGATGGGAATATCAGTGATATGGTATACAGAATTAAATCCAAGACCAAATTTTCCAACTTTATCAACCTCTGCCCTTTTTAAAGATTCTCCTAACCTAGTTATGTTGACAAAATCTGAATCTGAGAATTCAGAATTATTGAATGACCACAAAGCAGGTCCATGGCAAGCTGCCATCCCTGGGTCTAGAAGATTCTCTCTTATGTCCATGTTTCTTCTCATGTCAATCATGAAACTGCATTCTGTTGCATTGGCATCATCAGCATTTTGAAGTAGCTCTTTAAAAATATCTGCCACCGAAGGATATTCTTCCAGAATATTTTTAATTCTTACAGTAAGTGGCTCTCTTTGTCCTGACTGCTCAAACCCCATGTTTTCAGGATTGATCAGTCTTGTACTAAGGCATGGGACTTTCAGCCATTCTGCAGTTTTCATGGGTATGTCCTCATGCACCAAAATGATTGGCTCCACTGAATCTTCAAGTAAGTCATTGAGGTCATCAACTTTGATGTCACAGTAACAGCATTCATGAATTGGCTTCATGATAAGTTTGGAAGGATTTTTGCTGTGATGTATAGGAACTGGTATATTGGGGCTTGCTGGAATTTGATTACTATATAGCCATCTGATAATATTCAACATAAGATGAAGATTTTGTTTGCTTTCTTGTTCACTGAGATCTTCATCACTTTTAAGATATATCTTTTGAATGACCATGGAAATATGATCTGATGTCAACTCCTCTATTGAACCACAGATCTTAAATAGTTGGTGAAATTTTGCCATAGTTTTAGGCACATTATGTAAATAAGGCTGAAGATCCAGATCATGGATTGGTTTTATCACAGCCTGGGCAAGTGAACAAAACTTTTTGCCAGTCCAAACCCATGGGAATTTTAAGGCCCTAAAAGAATCTTTTCCTTCATTCAAATGATCATGCATGAATCCGTAAATTTCAAGCAAAATATGCTGAAATTGATAGTAGTCTTCATCACTAAAGGTTTTTGAAGTATACCAATCAACAACAATTTTAAAGTGTTTTAAGACAGCACTGATGCTAGGTTTTGTGAAGATACCTAATGCTTTTTCCAAGTTTACATGGATAGTTTCAACAAGTGGAAGTGATGAACCCACTAGAATTGCATGGGCCACATCACACATATCTGGTGGTACACAGAGATTACACAGGTCTCCTTTCCAGACCAAAGAGCCTGGGTAGTTTGGAGGCCTTTCCTTGCAAGCTGGAACCCACTTTATTTTCTTCAATGTCGTCTTTCCTTCAGAGGATTGCAAGAGTGTATGATTCTTATTTAAAACCAGTAAGAGTGTTTTGGCTTTCTTTAGAACATCCTGATCTGAACAAGAACTGGCCTGTAAGGCTTCAATTTTTTTTGCCACTTGTACAACATCTTTCTCTTTAAGATTGGTTTCATTTTTTAATCCAATCTGTCTTAAAGAATGAAGAATATCTGGTGAAGTAAAAACTGAGGGTGGGAAACACATTTCTTCTTCACTGAAAAAGAGATCTTTTAGTATTTCTATATCAGGATCAAAGAGTTCACCAGCTGATACCATCTGTTCTTGAGAAACCTGAATGAATTTTAATGGCATTAACCAATCAAGCACATTTGGATTCTCATTTTTAAGAGAGGAAAGATTTTCAAGGATCCATAACATAAGGTGTGTTATCTCCTCATGTGAATAAAATGCACTTTCAAGATCTTTCAGAGCAAGCTTTAAGCAGCTAGTGGTCTTTAGTTTCTCTATTTTCAACATGTTTGCCAAACGGATAGTAGCTTCATCACTGCTGTCTATTACTGAAATAGAAAGTCGGAGGTTTGTTGGAAGCTTGGCAGTATGGTGCAAGACCCTACAACCTTTCAATTTTGTGTAAGAGGAAATTCCCTGATCAGATGAGTGGTTAATTCGTTTGAACACTGTCAACTCTTGAATTATTCTTTTCTCTTTTTCACTGATATCAGTTAAGCCAGCCAAGAACTTCCTCAAAGCATCTTTGTGTGTTGGAAGTAATGAAGCTATCTGATTACATAATTTCTGCAATGGTATCTTCTCCATTATCTGCAAAACAGCACTTGGCAATGGTGGATGAATATATTTTTTAATGAGTGGATGCTGTATGGAAGCATCTAATTTTTTAAGGACAATCCCTCCAAGTTTCTGTACGATGTCTGCTAAAAATTCTGGAAGCTGGGCTTCAGCTTCATCATCTAAAATGACTAATGATGGGATCCTGAGTCTAATGAGTTCCATACATGTCTGATCTTCATCTAGTGTAGTTCTGGGGATAAGTGGCATCTCATCAAATAAAGTCAAATCTTCTGAAAAATGTATATAGAGATTCTTCCAAATCATCTTAAGCCATGAAACAGTTGGGTGATTTTTGTCTTCACTGAATGGATACCACTGAACAATCAATTCTCTGCCAGGCCAGAATGCATTCATTACTTCTTTAATAAGGCGTGCAAATCGTTCTGGATTTAAAAGCTGCAGCTGAGTACATGGTCTTCCTGTAATCATATACAGAAATATTATGAGCACACACATTCTATTCTCACACATATGACAGTATTAGAAAGCTGTTTAAGTAAATAAAAACATTCAGCTTTACTGAGTTAAAGTGATATTTAAATAACAATAAGGGATTTATACATAAACCCATATTATAATAAACTATGAGAAAACTAATTCTCTTTAGAAAGTACTTATTTGAAGTAAATATGTAAAATGCATCCGATATTGTTTGTTTGTTTGAGACAAGGTCTCGTTTTATAGTTCAGGCTGGCCCTGAGCTCACTAGCCCAAGCAAGCCTTGAACTCAGCAATCCTCCTGCCTCTGCCCCCTTAAGTGCTGGGATTATAGGTGTGAGACACCATGGCCCAGCATTGTAGTATGTGGTACTGATTGCTGGTGGGCGTAAGTCACAACTCCTGGTATTGTTATATGTGGTTCCCAGGATCAAGCTGAGGACCTTGCACTTGCTAAGCAGGTGCTGGAACCACTGACCTAAATCTTCAGCCCCATCCAATATATTTTTAAAAGTACTCTCTAATGTTCTTCAAATGAAACCAACATGAAAAACATGTTAATGCTTATCTGTCCACAAAAGTGCCACAAAAAATGTACAGTTTATGAAGTATCTTCACTAAAGGGTAAAGAACTGTCATATGTGTGAGAATAGAATGTGTGTACTTATAATATTTCTGTATGGATAAGCAAACTCAAATGAGTATCCTTTATGTTAGTTCATGGTTCCAGAAGCCACATGGCTACATGGGTAAGGAGTAGGGTGTAATGACAAGGCATGAGACTCAGCTTCTAGCTCAGCCACTAAAATTTTCTGAAACACAGGCAGCAAGGAGACCTACAGTTTCTTTTCAACCACTACTCAACTGTGTTATTCGGGTACCATTTAATCTTTCTGGGACTTGAACTCTCATCTGAGAGGCTTGGGGTTCTAAGTATAAAGGCAACTCTATGTGCATCCGAAATAAGAAACATAGCTATAGCTTTTCCAACAGCCTGTTACTTACATTACTTCTTAAAATGTGTTTTTCTTAGCTGTGGGATTTTGCAGAAATTCTTTAGGGATAAAGAAAAGGAACAAGTTGGATACTGCTATAAATGCAGGGGTTGTCTTCCACTGAAACATTTCTACTTCTGGATATTTATAAACTAAAATGTTTTGTTCTTGTTTTGTTTTGTTTGTGGCAGGGGAGCTTGCTGAATATAAACCACTGGTCTAGAAACTAACATTTTCTAGGTGTACTGTGTACTCCAGAGTATTTGTAATAGCTGTAGGAACAAAATTTTTTTTCTTTTTTGAGACAGGGTCTAGCTTTGTAGTTCAGGCTGGCCCTGAGCTCACTATGGAGCCCAGGCAAGCCTTGAACTCAGCAATCCTCCTGTCTCTGCCTCCTGAGTGCTGGGATTACAGGCGTGAGCCCGGCACTGTGGTATGTGGTATTGATTGTTGGTGGGCGTGAGTCACCACGCCCAGCATTCTATATGGTCACCCGGATTGAACTCAGGACCTTGCACTTGCAAGGCAGGTGCTGGAACCACTGAGCTAAATCTCTGGCCTGGAACAAAATTTTTTAAAAATCCTACAAACCTACAGGTGTGTATGTGCCCATACAGGGAAATAAAAGGTATTCCAATTCAATCATGTGGAAACTAATACTCAATATTTGCCATATACATGACTTCTAGACCCTTAAGAGAATAATTTTGGAAAACATTATAAAAGGAAGCATACCTCAGTCCTTGGTACTTTTGTGTAACATTTTTTTAAACAAAGAAAACCAACCATATCAGGAAGATAATTTACCTTCTATAAAGAAGTTACATATCACTTTACAATGGGACATTTCAAAATTATTCCCATAGAAATTTAAACAAGGGCACAATTATGAAACTACAAAGGCGATAGTACCCAGATTCAGAATATTTTCACTTCTCATACTGTGTGATTTAGGGTGATTCAAGTAGTATTTTAACAATTATAAGATCTTATACCATCAGTATAAGATCTTTTACCATCAGCTTCTTTGGTCTATGAATCACAATAAAATACAGTTTTACAACAATGTTCTTGAAAAATGTTTACTGAATTTAACTATAACAGAATATTCAAATCATATGTAAAGCAAGAATATACTGATACATAAAAAGAATTAGAAGCCGGGCGTGGTGGCTCACGCCTGTAATCCCAGCACTCGGGAGGCAGAGACAGGAGGATTGCTGAGTTCGAGGCTTGCCTGGACTCCATAGTGAGCTCAGAGCCAGCCTGAACTACAAAGCGAGACCCTGTCTCAAAAAAAAAAAATAATAAAAAAAAAAAGAATTAGAATTAAAACAAAACACTCATAAAATAATTATTCACCATTTTATGTTCTAAGTCAATTGTCACATGACATGCATCTGTAGATAATTCTATTAAATATCCTTGCATGAATTTGGCAATTTATAAAACATGTACTTACCTTCAAAAATTGCTTTATGTTAACATGTAAATAAAATGTCACCACACACACACACACAAACACCACAGATAGCATGCAACTAACGTTCCAGTCATGCTCAATTGAATTAAAAAAGAAAATAAAGGAGAGAGAAAATGTAGTGAGACACAGTTCTAAGTACATTCAGTTGATTTAAGCTTAAGTCCTACCTATTTTGTAATTAAGGAGAAAGAAATTGAGTGCTTAACCCTAAGCTATAATATTAACATGGAAAAAGTCTCCACATCATAGATTAGAACATCACTGAAGCACCTCTAATAGGATAAGCAAAATCATTCTATAATTTTTTTTCATAACCCTTGGTAATAACTACATTTTAACTCTTCCTCTTCAACTTCCTTCAAGCTGCCAGTCTATCCTTTTCTTCATGAGTAGCAGTTTTCTCAAGAAATTGCCATTTTTATTGGCAAATGTATTTTAATAAATGATTGGTCATGGGCTTTGTGGTCTTAAAATTACTAGCACTGTCAAGAGGTGAGAGACAAAAAGGTTTTATCTAAACTATTACCAACTGTGATCACTGAACTTGGAAGGAATTTTCCCATGAGCAGTTTTCACTTTACTATAGATAAATTAATCTTTTCTCTGTTGAAAATTAACCACAACACAATGAATCACTACTTGAAGACTGCACTATAGTTAATTGTTTATTATGTGTATGTTTATGTTTAATGTTAACTTTGAGGACAGGTTCAACATAGAAATAACAGTCTACTTAAAAACTTAGTCAACTAGAACATCTCAGTCCTGAATGCTTTAGTTAACTGAGAGTTTATCATGTCTGACCACACAACTCCAAAGTCACATCCAGTTGGCTATTCAAGGCTTATCCAAGGCCCCAAATACAGGTGAGGTTTACTTTTCAGGCATGCAAAGTGGCAACAGCAACTTTGATAGACAATGAGTTATAACAATGCTCCACTGTAGAGAGAGATTCTAATCTCCTTGTAAATATATACAGTGAAGGTCCAACTAGCTGGTGTACCATGGATCAATTAAATCTCCAAAGAAACAACAACAACAAAAAAGAAAATAGAGAAAAAGAAAAGCCCAAACAGAAAAAGGAAAAAAAAGGCAGCTTGCCTACAAGCCAGGACTTCAGCAGGCATGCCAGAGAGGTAGCAGCTGTGCTGCAAGCAATAGGGCTCACAAACACCCCTCTCTTGGGTGGGAAGGCTTAGGGGATTCAAAACCAGCCCCAGTTACCAAGCTGCTTCCCCAAATCTCAGCCCTACACACTGCCTCTGACTTCTTCACTTTAGTCTTTTTTTTTAGACAGGATCTCACTTTGTAGTTCACGCTGGCCCTGAGCTCACTATGTAGCTCAGGAAAGCCTTGGAGTCACAGTAATCTTCCTGCCTCTGCCTCTGCCTCCCAAGTTCTCAGATTACAGGCATGAGCCACCAGGACTGGTATTGTTTTATGTGGTTACCAGGAATTGAAACAGGGCCCTTGTGTTTGCTAGGCAGGCGCTGGAACCACTGAGCTAAATCTCCACCCCCTCTTCACTTTAGTCTTACCTGAGAAAGCAACAACAGCTAGAGTATCACTATTGATTTGATTGACCTTCCAAAACAGAAGAAACACTGACAATGCTTTAAGAAATATTTTCCAATTGTAGCTGTGAATGATTATGTACTCTTAACATAAGATAGAAGCCAAACTAATAACTAAGTCTTTAAGCTAGGTTTATATATGTATGACCTGCATTAAAGAAAAATATTTACATATTTTTAAAAAATTAAAACATTTTTTAAAAATTTAAAATGTTTAAAAAAATTAAAAAATATTTTTAAAATTTTAAATATTTTATTTAAAAAGTATAAAGCAAATCTTGCATCTGTAAATCTCCAAGAGGAGAACTTGGAAAAAATAGTACCACAAGTTGAGTCAATAATTTTCATTAAAAAATAAGGCAGTCAAGACCAAAGATTTAACTCAGTGGTTCTGGCGCCTGACTCGCAAGCACAAGGTCCTGAGTTCAAGCCCAGTAACCACATATAATGCTGGGCATGGTGATTCATGCCCACCAGAAATCAATACCACATACCACAGTGCTGGGTATGGTGGCTCACGCCTGTAATTCCAGCACTCGGGAGGCAGAGACAGGAGGATTGCTGAGTTCGAGGCTTGCCTGGGCTCCATAGTGAGCTCAGGGCCAGCCTGAACTACAAAGCGAGACTCTGTCTCAAAACAAAAAAAAAAAGGCAGTCAGTAATATGACAAGAACGAACTATAAAAACAATAATCAGGTGAACATCCCTGAGAGTTCGCCAGGCCACTTTACTGCTCCCTACGCCCAGGGAGCGGGGTGCTCCTTGGTATCACCAGCCTCAGTACTAAGCCAAATGCCAAATAGTTTTTTGTGAGGCATTCACTTGCTAGTGCCAAATCTCAAACTTTACTCCCCTCCTTCCTTTTTAATTTGCGTATTTGTACATAGCGTATAACAGAGGTACATTCCCTGACAACTTCCCCATCAAATACCTCAACTTAATTTTTTTATTTCCACACGATCTTTTAATTGAAAGTAAATATTCTATGAAATGTTCATAAGTCACTCAAATATGGTTTTATTGAAGTACTTTTAATAGCAAATGTCTATATTAGTACTTTCCTCTCTCCTTTAATAGTTATTTCTACTAGAAAAACATTATTGTTATAATTTCTAGCTATGTAGATAAACAAAAACACAGGGTTCAACAAACCAAATGAACAAAAATATCAGGCTTCAAATGAACACAACATTCAGTTATCCTACCTGAATATCCCCAGAGAAGTTGTTGTGCTAGAATATAATTAAATCCACTCTTAGAAAGGCCAGGATGGTTGAAAATTTTACACAATCACTGTGGAAATTACCTTAGGACAATTTTGTCTGTAGAATCTTTAACATTATTATATGAATAAAAAAACCATAAGACTCAAAATAGCAGCTTATAAACATGTAAGATTTTAACACTTATTTCAATGCAAACTAACTCCCAAATATGTAACTATAATTTAGTTCACAAAGAAAGCAACAAAGAAAAAAATACATACTTTCCATGCATAAATTATATTTCATACACATAAGCTCATTTGCTATGCTACTAGTGCACATTTTGCATAGGCAATCATGATAAAATGTTCAGATATTCAAGATAAAAACTGAAAGAGAAGAAATACAACTTTTTAAAAAATGTTTAAATAACTATCCAAAGTACATATACAATTCACTCTATGATAAAGAAAGGGAAACTCAGGACTTGTTTAGGTTACCATCTATAACTACAACTTCTAAGAATTGCTCCAAAGACATCTAACTTTCCTCTACCTAAATCATGTATTTGGTCAGGCAAACTGCTGTAACTCAGCATGATGGTTACACATTTAAATGCGTTAAGCTTAACTTGACAGCCAAAGTAAAGACCAGAGGTCTGGTCAAAGCAATTTAAATTACTGAATTAACATCCTTCCAGTTACCTTAGGAACAGTAATACTGAGTGCGAGAGATACAGAACTGAACAACCAGACATGGTCCCAGACTTTGTCTAATAGGGATGGTAGTATTAGAGAATAGATTACAAATAACTCAGGTGCAGAGCTGTCAGTGCTATGGGGAGCCCAGGGATGAGGAAGCATGTGTAGGCTGCATGGGAGAATACTAGGCAATGAGAAGAAGGGTACTAAAAAGGAAAAATCACATGCTCGATGGCTGAGGAGAGAAGAGTACTCCTTCCAAATATAAGAAACATTAAGGGAAGCAACAAACTCAGGAAGAAGGCAGGGAGTACTGGCAAACCTTTGTCTAACATTTTCCTACAGCAGATCTTCACTACCACAAAAAACTGGCCCAGACAGAAAAGGACTCATAAGAAATGTTAAAGATTCTGGCCTTTGTGTAAGGAAAAGGAGGACACGTTCAAAGATTTTCCCAAGCCGGGCGTGGTGGCTCATGCCTGTAATCCCAGCACTCGGGAGGCAGAGACAGGAGGATTGCTGAGTTCAAGGCTTGCCTGGACTACATAGTGAGCTCAGAGCCAGCCTGAACTACAAAGCGAGACCCTGTCTCAAAAACAAACAAACAAACAAACAAAAAAACAAAGATTTTCCCAAAAACGTGGGAAAAAAATAGTATTTTGGAAAGATAAATCCTCATGGTGCACGGTTAACTAGAAGTAAGAATGAATGTAGAGAGATACAAAAAGTCACCTCTGCATTTGGGGGGAGAGGTGACACTGGCCAGAATGAAGGGGAGGGTTGGGTCAGAGGCAAAAGGAACCTCTTCCTAAGAGATGGGCCTTCATGGCTCAAAGCTACAGCAGTGGTAACCAAAGCATCTTTGCAGTACAAGTCTTATGTCAAAATCATCAGTACACTACTATTTGTATGTCTGAATCAGGCACCTAAAAATGCTATATTTTCTGAGATTTCTATGTGTGATGTCAAAGAGGTGTTGAAATGGAACCTCAAAATATGCTCAATCTTTGCCCTGTATGTGCAAGATGGAACACAAGCTGCTCTCCCCACTTGCCCCCACCTCAGAACGGACCACTTCAATCTCAGTGTTTCACAAAGTGCCTGTCACATTAAATGACAGCACTGATTTACATCAGTGCCTTCATTCTACTGGAGGTTGTTCATAACTTCATTTAACACAACACCTGCTACATGTAGGAAATTGAAACAAATACTTATGGAAGACAAATATTTATGAAATGGAACAAGGATATGACCCTATCTAATAAATATACATATGAAAATTGGGATCTTTGTGAAAATCTATTAGACATTTGTCTCCCTTAAATGCTCTTTATTCTGAGTTTTCTCCAAAACCCATGTACCTGCTCTTCTAACAGTCCCTCCACTCAGTTATTTCTGATAGTCACCCATTTACCTGAGTAACTTATTAAAGAAATAATCTAACTTGCAAGTTAAAAACCAGAATTGTGACCATACAAGTCATTTTAATCCTTCGATTTCTTTGAGTTTCTGTGATAGAAATGAAACAGGTTCTATTCTCTCATAGTTGTAGAGAACAAACATTATAACAGAAGACACTGATTTGAAAAAGAAATATTGAGTCACAGGCACAGTGGCGAGACTTGTTTTTCACCTTCAGAGCCTTATTCCTATCATCCTGGTCCAGGCCAACAGATAGAAGTATCACCATGTCTAATAAATCTGTCATCCAGGTGTTTAACTAAACCTCAGAATATAAAAATAAAATGACTGGCACTGTTGTCAAGGACTTCGGAGTTTAGCCCAATAAGAATCTGACTATAGGGCCAGAGATTTAACTCTGTGGTAGGTGCAAGTTCCCTGATTCGATCCTAGGTAACCACATACAAAATACCAAGCATGGTGACTCAGCAATCAGTGCCACATACCACAGTGCCAGGCATGGTGGCTCACACCTGTAATCCCAGCTCTCAGGAGGCAGAGACAGTAGGACTGCTGAGTTTGAGGCTTGCCTGGGCTACATAGTGAGCTCAGAGCCATCCTGAACTACAAAGCGAGGCCCTGTCTCAAAAAAAGAAGAATCTGACTATAAGGCAGGCTGGATTAAAGGAACCACACCCTCAATGCCAACAAAGAGAGGCACTGACTTCATGCTTACAAGGCAGACATAGGGTCAAACAGAAAAATAATAAGGACCTCACTGAGGGGCTGAATAATAAAAGACAATAAAAATTAGCTAACTGCTGACAAAGAAATGCAGCAACATGATAGCTAAGATCCTCCAGGAATCATCTCCCCATAGACGGCAATTTGACCAACTATTCACCTACTAAACTACCCTCACAGGAGCAAAATGAGCCAGATGAAATATAAGAATACTGGATTCCAGTATAATATAATATCATAACACAAAGATACATTAAAGAAAGATAAAATAAGGAAGAAAGGAAGAAAGAGTCACCTACATTACTTATCCTCTGACTCCAAGCACCCATTAAAGAGAGATGCCTCCCATCTGGAGGACAGAGAAGGAATTAAATCAAGACCTTACACTTAAATCCAATTATCAAACCTACCATGATGAGACCTAGTGCACGCAGAACCTCAAGATCCTTGCTCCCCAGCTAGTACTTGCTGTCAAGGCCTGTGGAACCAGTGGCCAGGGCAAATCTTTCCAACTTCCAGGCATGAGATATGGAACCAAGACTCTACCCACTTGAGAACAGGGGAAGAAAGCTACCAAATCAATAAACAAGATACAACATATTAACAGAATGAAGGAAAATCACCATATTGTTTGTCTCAATAGATCCAGAAAAAGTGGTATTTGGAAAAATTCATTATACCTTCATGGTAAAACCTTTGTACAAATTACACATAGCATGTACCTGAATATATTAAAGACTACTTACACTAACAGCTAAAACATACTGAATAAAAAACAATAGTTGAAACCTTCCAAGGTCGGGAACAAAATAAGGAATCTCCCTGTTGTCAACTACATTCAGCATAGTACTAGAAGTTCTACCCAGAACAAGGAGACACAAAAAAAGCAATAAACTGCATCCAAACTAGAAAAACTAAGTGAAACTGTCACTAGGAAACACAGGGTATACCAGGAATTCCAAAGACAACACCAAAAACATACAATTAATAAACTCAGTAGAGCTGCAGAATACAAAATCAATATACAAAAATCAGTAGAAATATGTTAATGTGAAGAATTATCTAAAATGCAATTCATAAAAGCAATCCTGTTTACAACAGATCTAGGAATAAATTTAGGAATCTAGGAATAAATTTAATTAAACATAAATGACCTTTACAACAAAACTATAAAACGTTGATAACAGAAATTGAAAAAGCCACTAAAAAAATAGAATTGACACCCCATGTTCATGGAAAAATCAATGATGCTGAAGGGTTCATTAACACCCAAGGCAATCTACATATTCAAAGCAATTTCTATCAAAAAACACATGACAGTTTTCCAAGTCAGAAAAAAAATCCTAAAATTTGTGTAAACACAGACACAGACACACACACACACTAAATTGCCAAAGCTATCTTACATAAAAAGAGCAAAGCAGGAAGTATTATACTGCTTGACTTCAAAGTATATTTCAAAGATAGGACCATCAAGACAGCATGTTAATGGAATAAAAATAGACACACAGGCCAGTGGGATAGAATACAAAGCCTAAAAGTAAATCTAGATATCCATAACCAACTGATTTTGGACAAGAAGGCTAATAATGTGTTTTGGCATTAGGGCAGCCTTTCAATTAATGATGCTGGTAAAACTGGGTATCCAAATGAAGAAGACTGATACTAGACCTCCATCTTTCACCAGTTATAAAAATCAACTCAAAATAGGTTAAAGGACAAATATAAGCCATGAAATTACTAGAACAAAGCACAGAGAAAAATGCTTCAGGATATTCAAAGAAGAAAGGATTTTTTTTTTTATAACAAGAGCCAAAAAGCACAGAAAACAAATGTAGACAAATGGTTTTACTAAGAAGTTTCTGTGCAAAGAAGAAATCAGAGTGAAGATAATACACAGAATGGGAGAAAATATTTGCAAACTCTAGCTGTTAATATCCAGAACATTTAAGAAATTATAAAAACTCAAAAAAAAAACAATTAAAAACAGGCAGATGTTCTAAACAGACATCTCTCAAAAGAAAACATATATGAAAATAAAACAGGTATATGAAAAAAAATTCACTAACAATAAGAGAAATGAAAATCAAAACCACAATGAGACATCTTTTTATCCTGCTAAGAATGGCTGTTATCCCCCAAAGAAAGAGTGCTGACCAGGATTTAAAGAAAGCAGAACACTTACACACCGTTGGTAGGGATATAAATTAATATAGCCATTACTGAAAACAGTATGAAAGTTCCTCAAAAAAAACCACTAAAACAACAGAATCCACAGTGTTTTCTGTCATTAGCACAGTGGAATAACCACCACAGAGAGCAAATATACCAAGCATTATAACACATTTATGGTATTTCCTGTCATATGAAGAAAGCTCCATAAACATAATTCTTCTGTTATACTAACCAACACTCACATATAGTCCATACCTCTAAGAAAGTCGAGTGACTTACGAGGGAAATTTAAAATCTATACATCTTGCTAAGTTTTAGGGAAGGATCATCCATTCTTTGTAGGCACAGGCCCATATGAAGTCTATGGCTTTGCAGTGCTGCCTCCAACTAGACTGAAAGCTGATCCATTAAGTTCTGAGGTTCAAGAGAAAAAGACTACTGCTTGCAATAAGCACACACTGTGGCTGATGAACAAAACAACAATAAATGGATGGATATTTAGTGAATAATCCAAAGAAAATTAACCAAGGTAGGAGAGGAAAAGAAGGGACAGTAAAAAAACTAAGATGTGTTATGCACAGGTACCAACTCTCCATGGTGAACAGCACCACTACACTGCAAAGCTGTGCTAATCAAAACATTTTAAAATAAATTAACCAAGAGTCAGAAACAAAATGTTTATGATACAAACCCAAAGCAACTAACCAGAATACATGAGAAAATGAAAAAACTCTGAAAAAGGGAAGATTCAACTTTGTAAAAATAGAAAATTATCTAATCAACTTGTAAATTTGTCAGACATGGTGACAAATGCCTGTAATCTCAATACTCGGAAGGCAGAGACAAGAAGCCTGCTACAAGTTTGAGGCTAGCCTGAGCTAAGACAGTGAGATCAGGGTCAGGCTGAACTACAAAGTGAGACTCTGTCTCAAAAACAACTTAAAAAACAAAACAAAACAAAAAAAACATAAATTTAACACATCCCTAAAAATACACCACTAGTGTGTTCCCCCATCTTCCCAGGCCTACAAAAGCAAACTGTGACTATACTCTGGGCTACATGATATTTGGTAAATTTGGAAAAAAAGCACCAATTATTGGTCTTCTACACTTTTCACCTGATTTGGTGGTGAATAACTTGACTGATTTGTAAATCCATTTCTACCTCAGAAACTGCCTGTCATCAACAAAAAATACTCTCTTCAAAAGAAAGTAATCCATCACATGAGAGACAGAATAGCCATGACCTAAATAAATCTCATAAAGCCAAGGTACTTTTTTTAAAGTTGTTGTGAATTGAACTGATTTCTTTCTCAGTGAGATAATTATTGATTTATACAAAGGCTATTGATTTTATATGTTAATTTTGAATTCTTCCTCTTTACCAAATTTATCAGACCTAAAAATCTAAGTACAGTATTGTATTATCTGAAAATCAGGATAATTTGACTTTTTCCTTTCCTATCTTTATCCCTTGTATTTATTTCTCTTACCTAACTGCTCTGGCCAAAACTTTTCAATAAAAATTACAGAACGCTGAAGAAAGAAATTGATGAAGACACTAGAAGATGGAAAATTCCCTGTGTTCAGAAATCAGTAGAATTAATACTGTTAAAACGGTCATTTTACTAAAAGCAATCTATAGATTTAATGAACTCCCCATCAAAACAACAATGACATTCTTTAAAAAACTACAAAAATCAATCCTATTGCTCATGTGGAAATACAAAAGACCCAGAACAACCAAAGCAATCATGAGCAAAAAGAAGAGGGTTTGCAATACCACAACACCTGACTTCAAATTATACTATAAAGCCATGGTAACAAAAAAATACATAGTACTAACACAAAAATAGACACACAGACAACAGAACAGAATAGTGAACAGAGAAACAGACAGAACTACAACCATCTTATTCTGGACAGAGAAACCAAAAATAAACATTGGAGAAGACAGTCTTTTTAGCAAATGGTGCAGGAAAAATAGGATATCCATAAGATTAAAATTAAAACTCTCTCATTTTATTTATCCAGTCTCTAGCTGATGGGAATTTGGGCTGTTTCTAAGATTCAGCTATCACAAACAGTGCTGTTATAAATATGAGTGCATGTATGTCACTGTGGTATAATGCTTTCAATTCTTTTGTGAACATACCCAGCAGGGAAAGACAGGGTCAAATGGGACTTCTAAACTTTGTTTTTGAGGACTCTCCACACTGATTTCCACAGTTTTTTTTTTTTAAATATAAATGGAGTATTATTTAGTCATAAAGAATGATAAATTGGAAACATTTATACTTAAATGGATGCACCTTGAAGATATACTCACAAGTGAAATAAACAGGTCACAAATGTGTAAATACCATATTGTTTCTCTAGTATGAGAACTGAAGATGTAAATGAGGTCCAGAATGTATGACAGGTATTGCAAAATAGGAAAAATGTTCAAAGGGAAAGAGAAAAACAAAAGGGGAAAGTTAAGAAGGAAAAGAAAAAATGTGATTATAAAACCAAAAAGCAAACAAAGCTTAGATATATAGGCATAGAGGATTTAAAAATGAGAATCAAGGTATATTGTACAGGTACAAATTCTCAATGTTGAATATGATCATCATATATTCCTAAAATGTACAAAAAAACTCAATAAAGGGGAAAAATACTTTTGAAAAATCTCTCACCCTGTACAAAAATCAAGTCTATGTGAATCATATATCTAGGTTTAAGACCAGAAACTCTAAAACTGCCCAAAGAAAACAGTGGAAACACTTCAACACATAGATACAAGCAATGACTTCCTGAATAATACTACAATCACACAAGAAATCATAGCAAGGACTAACAAATGGGATCACATCAAATTAAAAACTTCTGCATAGCAGAATAAACAAGAGAATTAAGCAACAATCTATTGAATGGGAGAAAATCTTTGCTAACTACTCTTCCAACAGAGAACTATTCTATTTCTCTCATATGTGGAAACTAAAGGGAAAAAAAAAGAAACAGAGATTACCTGAAAGAAGATACAGTGGGAAAAGAAAAGAAAGCAGACTAACAGGGAGAAGAAACTCTCATGGTATAGGGTCACGGATTAAGCTCAGGGGTGCTGTGCCTGCCTGGCAAGCACAAGGTCCTAAGTTTGATCCCAAGAACCAGAAAAAAAAAAAACTATCACAATATCCACGTAAAAATATACCATATGGAACCCAATAATAGGCACTAATTTAAAAAGAGGAAGCCAAAGCACAATATACATACTGTATTATCTCTTGTGTCAGTGCAGTAACTGGCCAAGTTACTCTCTGCTGCTTACGTCAGAAACACAGCTCCTACAATTTGTAGAAAATGGAAGGTTCTAGGGCTGGTAACTTTCTTTTTGCTGACCTAAGTTTCATGGTTGTCTTTAATTTATACATTTCACTACACTTGGTTCCTGATGCAATCAGAATCAAGTGCTTTGTACTTCAATACAAAACTTTAGAACAGGAATAGAAGACACAATTTGAAAGAAGTGAGGCAGAGCAGTTTTGAAACACTGGAGAAAAGTACAGCAGGGTTATGGAAATTTAGAGTTAAAACTCCCAAAAAAGGTTATTTTGAAGATAACAATTCATCATGAAATGAATAACCTAGATGCTGGAAAAATTAATCTCACTGTGACTCTCTGATAGTTAGATCCCTTTTCTTACTCTCATTTCAACTTCTCCACTCCCCATTCCAATTCTTTTCATGTATATTTTTAATGAATACAGATGAAAACTTATTAGTGGTTTTTCCTGGAACTATTATCTTTAAAAAGAAAGCACCACTGGTACTTAAGACATATCACAGAGAAATTGAAAATGTAATTTAAAAAAAAGCCACTAACAAAGAAAAGCCCAGGTCCTGATGACTTTACTGCTAAATTCTACAAAAATTTTGAGGAGTTAATGCCAGTATTTCTCAAACTTATTAATGAAATTGAAAGGGAAGGAGTACTCCCAAATTCATTCCTTGAAGCAAGCATTACACTGATTCTAAAAGGAGAGAAAGTTCCAAAGAAAAAGGAGAAGTACAGGCCAATCTCCCTAATGAACATTGATGCAAAAATCCTCAATAAGATACTGACAAATAGAATGCAGAGAATCATCAAGAAGATCACACACCCTGACCAAGTTTCATTCATCCCAGGGATGCAAGGATGGATCAATATATGTAAATCAATAAACATAATATACCATATTAACAGACTCAAGGACAAAAGCCATATGGTCATCTCAATAGATGCAGAAAAAGCATTCAAAACAAGCTGAAACACCCATTCATGATCAAAACCCTACAGAAAATCAGAATAGATGGATTTTATCTCAAACTGCTACAAGCTATATAAGAGAAACCAACAGCCAACATAATATTTCAATGGTCAAAAACTGAAGCTCTTCACATAAAAATCAGAAACAAGACAAGGATATTCACTGCCACTACAGTTCAGTATAGTTTTGGGAACATTAGCCACAGCAATTAGGCAAGACAAAGAAATAAAAGGAATAAAGATAGGAAAAGAAAAAGTTAAACTGTCATTATTTGCTGATGACATGATGCTCTATATAGAAGATCCTAAAACCTCAACCAAAGGACTGTTAAACTTAATTGGTGAATTTAGTAGCATAGCTGGATACAAGATCAATGCTCAAAACTCAGTAGCCTTTTTATACACAAATAACAGACTCATTGAGAGAGAAATTAAGGTATCAATTCCCTTCACAGAAGCATACAAAAAAAAATGAAGTATCTAGGAATCAAACTAACAAAGGAGGTGAAATACCTCGCCTCTGAAAACTACAACACTCTGAAAAGATAATGAAGAGGATATCAGAAAATGGAAATACATTACTTGTTCCTGGGTATGAAGAACCCATATTGTCAAAATGGTTACACTCCAGCTACATACAGATTCAATGCAATCCCAGCAGTGTATTTCACAGATCTAGAGAAAATCACCCAAAAATTCATCTGGAACCACAAAAGACCTAGAATAGCAAAAGCAACTCTAGGCAACAACAACACAGCAGAGGATATCACAATCCCTACCTTGAAACTATACTACAAAGCCACTGTGATAAAAACTGCATGATACTGGCAAAGTAACAGACCCAAGGACCTGTGAAATAGATTAGAAGATCCAGAAACAATGCCAGATACATTAAACCACTTCATCTTTGACAAAGGAGCTAAAAATCCTCAATGGAGGAAAGACACCCTCTTTACCAAATGGTGCTGTAAAAACTGGGCTTTAACCTGCCAAAAACTAAAGCTAGACCTACCTCTTTCACTGTGTACTAAACTAAAATCGAAGTGGATTAGAGGCCTAAACATTAACACAGAAACACTAAACCTACTGAAAACAGGTTAGGTAGAATTCTTGGAGACAATGGCTTCAGGAAAGACTTTAGGAACAAAACCTCTATAGCACAAGAACTAGCAGAAAGAATCAATATATGGGATCTCATCCTATTAAAAAGCCTCTGCACAGCCAAAGAAATCACCAGCAGTGCAAAAAGACAGCCAACAATTTGGGAAATAAATTTTTACCAGCTGTTTCTCAGACAAAGGGCTACTATCTAGAATATATAAAGAGACTTTTAAAAAGCAGCCCCCCCACACACAATTTAAAGACCCAGTTCAAAAATAGCATCTGAAATGAACAAACACTTTTCAGAGAAAAAAGTAAAAACAGCTAAGAAATATATGAAGAAATGCTCAACATCACTGGCCATTCAAGAGATGTAGTTGAAAACAACCCTGAGATTTCATCTCACTCCACAAAGAATGGCTGCTGTCATGAAATTAATTAACAACAAATTCTGGCAAAGAACCCTTCTCCACTGTTGGTAGGAATGAAGACTGATACAACCACTATGGAGATCAGCATGCAGATTCCTCAAAAAGTTAGAAGTCCCATTTGACGCTGCTATTCCCCTAATGGGGACATACATGAAAGAATTAAAAGATTCATTATCACAGTGACATACGTGCACCCATGTTTATAGCATCTCAGTTTGTGGTAGCCAAATCTTGGAAACAACCCAAATGCCCATTAACTAGAGACTAAATAAAGAAGAAGTGGGTTTTTTAAAAAATGAAATGGAGTACTACTCTGCCATAAAGAATGATAAGTTTGAGTCATTTATACACAAATGGGTGTACCTTGAGGACATACTCATAAGTGAAAATCACAGATGTGTAAATTCTGTATCTTTTCCCTGATATGAGAAACTGAAGATGTAAATGAGTTCTAGAATGTACAACAGATATTGTAAAATAGAAAGTATTCAAAGGGAAAAGGGGGTAGGGGTAAGTAATGAGGGGAAAGAAAAAAACTGTGATAGTAAAAAAAGGAAACAAAGCTTATATATACAAAGGGCAGGAGGTTGTAGTGTGTGCAGGGAATGGAAAAAAAGGAGACTTAAGTCATGTCATATACTGCTACAAATTCTTGATGTTGAGTGTGATCATGATGTGTGTAAAAAATGTACCAATAAAGATTCAAATCTTAAAAAAAAAGATGTATCACAAAGAACATGCTTTACAGTGTTCACCAATGGGACAAATCCAAATCTAGAATGTCAGTATCTAACTTGGAAAAAGTGCAAGTGACAGTTTTATAAGGAAAACGATGCTTGCAAAAGTTGAAAAATGGTATTAAAGTCAGAGCCATGGTGATTTTTTTTCTCCCAAATTACTTTTTCCCTAAAAAATAATTCTGAGGCTTTCCTAAATATTCATCAGTCCGCTTTCCTGGCACAGTTACAAGGGTCAACTCATCAGTCACCATTTCTTGGAAACTTTTGGTGAGTAATGTATACCCAGCATTGTGGAAGGAAACTCAGTAAACAGGACAAGGTGAAAACCTAATTGCTGTCACTCAGATGATGAACTTGAATTTAACCCTTCTTCCACCTATGAAATTTAACTAACCACCACTGTCCTCCTTAACACATAGACCACAAGATGTGAGCATGGAAGGCTCAAAGAAATGAAAAGCACTTAAAAAAATGTAAAGTGCTGAGCATGCTAAGATGAGACTTCTGAAATATCCACCATCAGATCACAAGAGGAGGGGTCTTAAATCAACACTACTTTTGGATTCTGTTAGATGCTACAATGGCTCCTGAAACAGCCTGAAGAGTTAACAGTTCTATAGCCTTGACTCATACAAAACTGCTTATTTGTAAGTCTTCAATGGGTGATTACTAATAGGAAACTCCTAAAATTTGTATTATATTTCTGTAAAAAAGTTTTTCTAAACAATCAGAATACCTCGGGTTTGGGCAGCTTCCTTTAAAGCAGCAAGAAGGTGAGGTTTCAAGTTATCCAAAATAAATCTTCCCTCAAGACCTGGGAAAAGGGACCTAGAACATGAAAGATACACAGCAATTATAATCTTCTAACAATTCTAAAACAAAAATCTCTTCACTGAGGTGTAGCTTAGTGGTAGAACGCTTGCCTGAGATGCTCAAGGTCATGGGTTCAATCCTCAGCACAAAAAGAAATGAACAAGCTTATTTACAGTACCAGGTAAATTCTAGCCAGTTAAACGTATCACTTTATTTTACCTAAATAATAATATATACATTAAATCACAGTATTTTCTTATTGAATAGGCTTTGCTCATAAGGTATCATATAAATCCATAAATGTTGTAAATTCCTTAGGATAAAATTTGTATTTTGAAATGTGAATACAAATCCTGACTTCTAGCTACTTCATAACCCATTTTAAATTTCATGAAAATAATACATTAGTGACTGATTTGATGTAGCTATCATTAACAACTCATCACTGTTTTCAATGTTGTTATTGAAATTTCCAAGAAAAAAAATTACTTTCTTAATTTTTTTTTTTTGAGACAGGGTCTCACTTTGTAGTTCAGGCTGGCCCTGAGCTCACTATGTAGCCCAGGCAAACCTCTAACTCAGCAATCCTCCTGTCTCTGCCTCCCGAGTGCTGGGATTATAGGCGTGAGCCACCACACCCAGCTCTTAATTTTTTTTTTTTGAGATAAGGTTTTACTATGTTATTCAGGCTGGCCTTGAATTTTTAAACAATCTTCCTTCCTCAATCTCTCAAGTAGTTGGGACTATAGGTATAGGCCACCATGCCCAACACTAGATAACTTTTTAAGTGATAAAGGTTGGAATGCTTTTTGATTTTAAAATACAAAATGTATTATTTACTATCCTAACAAAGTATTCCTTTAGAAGTTTCATTTTAAAATACAAAATGTATTATTTACTAACCTAACAAAGTATTCCTTTAGAAGTCTTCCTAACTATAAAACTTGCATAGATAGGGAGTCGGAGGGTTAGCTCAGTGGTTCCGGCGCCTGCCTCACAAGCGCAAGGTCCTGAGTTCAATCCCCGGTAACCACATACAATGCTGGGCGTGGAGACTCATGCCCACCAGCAATCAATACCACATACCACAGTGCTGGGCATGGTGGCTCACGCCTGTAATCCCAGCACTCGAGAGGCAGAGATAGGCGGATTGCTGAGTTCAAGGCTTGCCTGGGCCACATAGTGAGCTCAGGGCCAGCCTGAACTACAAAGAGAGACCCTGTCTCAAAAAAAAAAAAAAAATTGCATAGATAACTCATGAATTTTCTAAGAAAAGACCCCAGTGTGCAGGAGCAAGATCCCCTAAGGGTAAGCCAGCATTTTACTACCTTGGATACTCTTCTGAGGTAATATAAATGACATCTTGGTCTGACACAGATGAGGAGAAGGGTATGAAATTTCCATTTTGCAAAGGTAGCAGTTCCAGCCCAAGCAGCTCACTGTAGGCTTGATCAGAAAGCACAAATTCTAAAAGGTGGAGCTTTTCTTCCGTGCTGCCCAGGTGTGCACACTTCCTCAGCACCTGCCGCACCCACGTGGGTGTCACCTTCCTCACAGGGGTGGCAACAGGTGAGGCAGCAACATTGAGCTGAAGGGCAGCAGCCAGATTTCCTGGGACTTTGGCGATCTGCTTCCCTGAGCTCTGGAGGTAGTTGATCACAGATTTTGTGTATTCCAAACTTTCATCAAGTTCAGAGAAGTACACCTGCTCCAATTTGACCCAGTCATTGCTGACTGAGTAAATAACAGCATTCTGGAAGAGTTCACTGAACAGGGGTGCCAACACTGGCTGCCAATGCACCTTGACTTTGCCAGCCTCAGGCCAAAGCTTATAGATGAGGTCAACTGACAAGGAAAAATCAGAGTTCTTTTCTGATTCCAGCCGTTTTATGGAATCTAAGATTAGAGTTGCATAAGCTTTGGGGACAACATTCACTACAAGAAATTCATTCCACAAGGCCGCTGGATCTCTCCACTGGTCCAGCTCTCGCCACTTTATGCTCCTGCGGTTGTCAGTCAGGCCAAAGAACCCGCTGATGTGAACTGGGAGCCCCGTTCTGCTCTCTTCACCAGGGGGCAAAGGAAGAAAACAAAACGCTTTTCCTGAGAAATCAGACATTGCTCCTTTCTCTTCATCATCTCTGCCTGATAAAGACATGGCAATTCCAATGATTGGAACAAATTTCAAGTCATCAGCTAAAGAGTCAAGTTTAGTACAAATCCCTCGCCCACCCACACTGTTACACACCAACCAAGATGTCTTCTGTGCATCCTTAGTGCTCTCGTCTTCCAAAACTATATTTATATGGTATGTTACACAGGTGATGCTGTCACTTGGGATCTTTTTACAGTAGTTACTTATAGCAGTTCCCAGAATCTTTATAGAATTAGGCCTTTCATGTTTCAGAGCTTTATTCTCACTTGCAGTCACTCTGAACAACAGTTTTTCCATTCCATCGGCCTCTCGGACATGTAAAGAGACATCTTGCACACTTTTCAAAAAGAGCAGCACTGTGTCTGCATCTGCCCTGAAAGATTCAAACAACTCAAGAACTTTCTGCTTATTATAAAGATTGCTACTAAGCTGTGAGGGTTGCAGGCGAAGAGGGAAACGAAAAAATGTTCCTGGAAAATTGCCATTTATAAAGGTCTCCTTGGTGCTTCCAAAAACACCAATAAAGGGTGCAAACTGGTCAGAGAGCTCACTAATTTCTTTGCTGTCGTCTTTGAGATTCCAACACTGGCCTGATTCTTGAGGGCCAAAAAGTGTCTGATGAGGATCTAACATCCCAATCTGGTCACCACTGAAGATACATGGAACATCTGTAAGGAAAATTTAAGACATAAACAACTCTGAAATTTACTGCACAATTATAATTACAGTTACAATGAACTTATAATCATCTGTAATATATTACATATGAAAAAGTATGAGATAGCATTCAAAAGTAGGCTTAGGGGCTGGAGGGTCAGCTCAGTGGTTCCGGCACCTGCCTCGCAAGCGCAAGGTCCTGAGTTTGATCCCCGGTAACCACATATAATGCTGGGCGTGGAGACTCATGCCCACCAACAATCAACACCGCATACTACAATGCCGGATGTGGTGGCTCACGCCTGTAATCCCAGCACTCGGGAGGCAGGGACAGGAGGATTGCTGAGTTCACGGCGGCTTGCCTGGGCACCATAGTGAGCTCAGGGCCAGCCTGAACTACAAAGCGAGACCCTGTCTCAAAAGCAAAAAAAAAAAAAAAAAAAAAAAAAAAAAAAAAAAAAAAAAAAAAAAAGTAGGCTTAGCTTTGAAATGTAGTAAACTTAATATGGAAAATAATGATTTCTCTGAACAGATACTTCACAAAGAAAGAAATATAAATGGTCAACGGATATTATGAAAAATCTTCAACATCTCTGGCCAGTATAGAAATGCAAATTAAAACAACCATAAAATTCTATCTTACTTCAGAAAGAACGGCAATCATTAGGAAACCAAGCAATAACAAATGTTGGCATGGCTGTGGTAGAAAAGGAAGCCTCCTTCATTCTTGGTGGGAATGTAAACTAGCACAAGCATTATGGAAATCAGTATGGAGAGTTCTCAAAGAACTTAAATCAGAAATTCCATACAAACCCAGTGATCCCATTGTTAAGTATCTTCCCCAAAGGGTTTAAGCCACAAACTACAGTGATACTTGCATTCGAATATTTATAGCTGCATAATGGGAAATAGCTTCATCCTGGAAATTGCCTATATACTCATCAACACAAAAATGGATAAAATTCTCTGCTACAAAGAATGACAAATTCGAGACATTTGTAGGAAAAGAACTCAAATGGAAAATAGAATGCTGAGTAAAATTAATCAGATACACAAGCTTAAATACTATATGTAACACTCATTTGATGGAGGCAAAGTACAAGCAAATTGGATGGATATAAAGGGACAAGGAGATGGATCTCTTGCAAGATGGAAGTGCTCCAAGGGAACAAGGGCAAAGGGTGAGAAAGGAGGAGGAGAAGGGAAAGTAAGAAGAAAAGATATGCCATGTACAAGAACACCTCAAAACCCCCATTAATGTAAACACTATACTCCATAACAGGAGCTAAAAAAAATAAAATCAGCAAGTATGGAAAAGGCGATAGAGGAACCTGAGGAGATGAGGAAGGAGGGAAGAGGTAGGGAGGTTTTTTTTTAAATGCTGTAATATGTGCGTGTAAACACTCCCAAGATTACTGTAAACTGCATAAATTGCAAATGTGTACTAATAAAAAGTAAATTTTTAAAAAGAAAAATAATTTCTTTTTAAAATGATTTCTCTTTAGATTCAAGCCAGTAAAAAGTGTATATACAGAAACCTTCCATGATTATTGTGAAAGCTAATATATATTTTCAAATATTAATCCAACAAAAAATCTAAAGAATATTTGATATTTATACTCAGCCCCTACAGTCATAGAAACCCAACCAAGCAAACAAGGGTTATACCCTTTGCTCAAAATTCAACATTCAACTACAGATAGACTCTGAAAAAAGAGAAAAACACAATGCAGGTACTTCCACAGGTGCTCCTTAAAGCAGAAACGCTTCTCATGCTGGGCATCTCATCAAACTGGCCTAACGACAGTTAAATTCTGGGTAATATGACCCATTAAATGATAACACCTGCTTTTCAACCCAAGGCAGTGGTATTTTCACACTGGCAAGAAAAGGAGAAATGTCAGTGTTACAGAACTGAAACCATGACCTACAATGCCTCTCAGAGATTTCTCCTCACATGCAAACTTTAGCCTTTAAGCTTCAGGGAAGATATAATATCTGTGCTTTCCAACTGCAGGTTCGATGTCACAATCACCAACTCTTGAGCTCTTGGATATTTTAAGTAATAGATGTTACATACACCAGTTTCCAAGGTGAATCCATCAACGGTGTGGTCTAGGGCACACCTGCCCCTGCTTGACATACAGTGCCCCTCCATGGAAACCAGGTCAGGGAGACTCTTAACACTGCAGAAGTATGACTCATACTTTATTATATCCACAGGGTAGAGAACAGCCTCTCAATTAATGTCCCACATAAATGTCAGGCCCAAAGCTACACACAAATGCAGATGGCTGGGCAATCAGACTGCTTTTAACTTCACACTCACTCCCATAACAAGCTGTCATACTTTTACAGGTCCCACCTGTGTTTCATAACTCATATATTAATCCCACATCCTTATCCTGAAGGATAAGGTACAAATAGGTGAACACATGAATATACCTGTCCATATAAAATAGTTATAGTTGAATATATAATTTAATATAACTTAAGTATATACTAAAGATTTAACAGATCAATGTAAATAAAAATAAGTTTGCTAAAATTCAGCTATAGTTGGGATGGCCCTACTTTCCACCTGCCTAGGGCAGTCCCAATTTAAGCCAGCTGTCTAAGGACACTACTCTTCCGCTATCACATCCATCCCAGTTTGGATGATAAATTACATGGTGCTTCTAACTACTACCATGTCCCTGCCTGCTTGTTATCTCCTTCTGCTGTGAAACACACTATCAACACAACCATAAAAGGGACCAATTCCATAAAATAAGCATCAAAAACTGTGATTCTGGAAGAACAGCCTCATATTTGTAGAGATCTCTACATTGAGGGATATTCATGCTTCAGAATTTCCTATTGTGCCTATGAATTAAAAACTCTATGCTATAGATTCAAAACATGATTTCAAAGTAATTTTTAAAGTACAGATAATTCTAAAAGAAGTAGAACATTTATATGAGAAAATGTACAGATATTGCAACCATTTCAAAGATTTTCATCTTCTCAATTACTCAACACCATGAAATGTTACTTTTCTTTTTACCCATCTGATATTTAGAAATACTATATATCCAAGAAATCAGAATCAGTTTGATTTTAAAGATTTACAGTGTGAAAATGTTCCAAATAGTAACAATCTTCTGCTTTTCAAAAGCTACATTTTAAATCTCACATCAAATGAAAAAATGACACCAATTCCACTGACTCAGAATTTCACCTTTCAGCATAACATAATGAAGCAAAACTTTGGTATGTTGCCACATAATTTTAGAAAATTCAAGACACTCCAATGCTTTTGCTTGCCATTGCAGAATATGGGGAAAAAGCCTTTAAAACAATTTCATCTCTGAAGTTAACCAAATAAATTACAGAGCATAGGCTAACATTTTCCCATTATCAAGACTGAAGAGCCAAATACTACACCTGTTATGTGGTAGACAGAATTAAACCCAATTCCAAATCTTCCAACCTTCAAAGGGTCATCCTTCTTCCTGCTTCGCGCTATCTCCTGAATGCCGTGCCAGTCCTCTGGGGTGAACACTGCATTGTTGTACACATAGAGAGCTGCCCCTGGGTGAAAGTGCACAGGCAGGGTTTAGAAAGAAATGAACACTATGACTCCATTCCACATAACAACTCCAATTATTTTCAAAATAAAATTAAAACGAATGACAAAAATTAGCAGCTGAAGAACTGCATTACTGCCGACTAAAAATGCAGAAAGATTAAGGGTATTAAAGAATACAGACACTCACAACAGGGAAAGCAACAAAGTTAATCATAGTACACCATATTCTGTGAAAGCTGTTCAAGACAGCAGACTAAATCATAGTTTTGGAGATATAATTACTTGAAAATAAATTTAAAAGACTACTACTGAAACCTTATTAATGTGCTATCTCATGGAGTGAATAATCCTTGATGTTAAATTAGTAATGTTAATAATCGCCTTGCATTTAGAGTTTTGCTTTTATTATTTCTGTTTTTGTTTTCTATGAAAGGCATTATTTGTATAATTTTAAAAATCATTTATGTGACAACTGCTTCTGTAAGTGTTCTAAAGTTACACAACATCTAAGTAGTTTCCTTTTAAAACTATATTTATAGTGCCTGGGGATTTAGCTCAGTGGTTCCGGTGTCTGCCTTACAAGCAAAAGGTCCCGAATTTGATCCCCAGTAACCACATAACACAATGCCGAGCAAGCACTCGGGAGGCAGAAGCAGGAGGACTGCTGAGTGCAAGGCTTGCCTGGGCTACATAGTGAGCTTTGGGCCAGCCTAAACTACAAAGCGAGACCCTGTCTCAAAAGCCAAAAAAAAACTACATTTAACTCTTAAGACCTATATTCAGAAATTCTAACAACTTTAACAACTTCAAAGATAATCAATGTTTTCCCTTTAAAAAGTTGCTTAAATCTAAAGTATACAAAACATGTATAGCTGGATGTGTACCAAGTAAATGGACATTAAATGCAAATGAACTAAATGCAGATTCCCAGCAGTGCCAGAAGGTTCTCCTTGTGTTCCATTAACTTCAAGCCCGGATATGGGGATGTTGGCCTGGCTTGTTTTACAATTTAAAACAGTCAAAGTCAGGACACAAAATGAGTAGAGGCTACAAAGGCTATTCTAAAGACAAATACCAATCAGTAAGAAAGGTCACTGAAGTCTAGGGTCACCAGTATGATCATCGCTAGCTACAGACAAAACAAGCCTTGGTCCCCTCAGTGATCCATGAAGGATAAAAACAGTATCTACACACAGAGGAGACTAAGGATCTGAAGGGAAAATACATATAAGGGTTTAGCACAGTACCCAGTGCACCTACAAATGTTAGATCGTAGTCTTTTGACACTGACATAAATTTTAAAATGCTCCACGTCAATCCTAAATAAAAGGAGTTCCTTTTGGTTCTGAAAGTGAGATATGAAAGATGTAAACATTCTGAGGGGAAAATAAATCATACGTCTGGAAATAAAGGGCTAACGAAGGCTGGTAGTCTACTTTCTCCCTTTACCTAAGGAATACTCAAGCCAGATGCCCCAGTCAACCTCCCTGTAAACATGCTGTTCTCTGGGCAGACACAAACTAATACTAACTCTGGAGCTTATACATTTATGAGATTTTCAGAGAGAAAGATAGAAGTGTCTCATGACCAAAGAGCTTCCTGTGTGTCAACAGTGGTGCCATATCACCCAGAAACCACTTTGGCTAAGCCAGGCACACCCATGTACAGCTCAAAAGGACCTAAGGGAAGATGCACAGGGCCCTGACTTCTCCATGCTTCTACACCTGTGAACATAGTTTAACCATATGCTTGAAGCCTTTGGTAAGGACCTCTTACTTTTATGCATCTGATGTGACCATCAGAGCCTCATATCTCCTTATACAAAAAGGAACAAAAGCAAATGAACACAAAGAATTCTCATGTGCAACACTGTCAGTAAGTAGAGAGAAAACTGTAACTCAAGGAGATGACTTACACACATCTGAATGCAGAAAAAAGGACTTTCCCAAATAAGCAAAAGCACAGAGGCCCCTGGATCAATGTCTATTAAATACAGATAAAGACCATGACCACCTAGTTTCATATATCCATTTTATTTTAAATTGGCTAACCTGACATTAGAAGAGCCTATCCCTAAATATGCACTAACTCAGCTAATCTTGTTTTAAATACTGTTTAATGAGGTGAAGGCAGTACTGAGCTGAATGCAAAAACACCTAGACACTAAGTAGAATTAAAAAGCAAACTACTTCTAGGGTGTCTTCATACTCTCACCTTTACAGTCTCTCCATAGCTACATAGCAACAGTAGAAGGACACTAAAGGCATCATCAAGTCTGTGACCTCATTTAATTCTCCAAATTGCCAGAGACAGGCTTTTCCTCCTCACCATTCTTGGAAGAGCAGTAGTGAATATGATGTCAGAAGTACCCCGGGCACACCAGTCTCTGGACAGTCGACATACTGGTAGTCCTACACAGGGCTAAGATTTAACCTGAGCTCCCTTGAATCCAAATTAGGTGACTTTTCACAAATCAAAGACTTGGAGCCAAGCAACTTGCAAGCTAATCTTCTCACTATAAAATGATATGACCTCTGAAATGACCAAGCTGGATTTGGCAAGGTGACAGGAGTCATGACCAGAAAGCAAGTTATCTAATGTTCAAACATCTCTCACACTTCTTCTTATGGAATAAAGTATAGCTTTCAAGTCACAAATTTGATCTAAAAATCACTCTAACTCCTATAAATGCTACTAAATATTTAATAATGATAATTACCCTTTTAGATCACAAAGTACCTTTTTGAAACTATGTGACTGAGGGCCAGGATTTACCTCAGTGGCATCACACCTGCCTCCCAAGCACAAGCTCCTGAGTCTGTTATCCAGTATCAAGACAAAGAAAAAGAAACACTATCTCACCAAGCCTCTCTGAAAATTTGCTCAGGAAACTGAACCTTCTTTTCTTCTTAGTACCTTGCCAAGAAATGTAGTCTTCCATGATAATCCTATTAACCTCAGGGCTGCTATAACTAAAAGTTATAGGCATGTGATGGAAAACTTCACAAAGTACAAGCGAGCTACCAGGAGCCCACTGGATCTCTTACTATTTCTATTTTAAATTCCTTGTTCCCTCCTGCCCTTCTGTCTCTCTTTCCACCTTAGCATTCAGGTATCATCCCTATAGCAAAATTTAGTGCAAAAAAGTACTAATTTTGGAAATGCAAGAAATTATTTTTTACATGGAAAGGGTATCCCTTTATGTTAATGATGATATAAAATAGAAGTGACTGAATAGAATAAAAATAAAGAAGCTTGTGCAATTTGATTGTTTTTTATTTTGTTTCAAGGTTTTTATTTTGTCCCCTCAAACTACCAACTGGTAGACACCTTCTCTCCAGAAGTAAAGAAAAACATCCAGAGAAGTAAAATTAAACATGCCAAGGATGAACTACAAATGTTAATGAGTATTTTTCAAATGAAGCATTGTAAATTATTTAAAATCATCTATTAATATGCAGACATATCCCCTAATTATTGATTCTTACCCTGATATTGTGCCATATCTTTTGACCAAAGAGTCTCAGTTCCATATTGAGTTTCATCATATAAAAATTTAACTTCTGTGGCCCCAGCATCTTCTGCATTCTGAATTAATTCCTAGTCATGAAATACACCAAAAATAATATATTTAATAATATAGCAATCTATTTCCCACCTTGGTATTTACTTAAAATACTATAAAAGTAAATACACTGAGGAAATAAAACCCACTAGATTCATCATTATCTTTAAACTCTGGTTACTTTTTAAAGTAACTGCTATATAAATATGAAAGTAGCTGAAAAATTCCCCAATTCTATGCACCATAAGTTCATCTAAGTCACTACCAACCACTAAACACAAATCTGAAGACTATTTACAGTTTTCTTTTATTTACAATCTGCCTAGATTCTTTGTTCAAAAGAAATTATTCCCCAAAATTCCACATTCTTCTGTGGTGAGAAAGATACCTCATGCTAAAGTAATTTCCAAATATAGACATTTAGTTACCATTTGCTTACCAAACTTACCTTTTCTTAGGAAAAAAAAGAAATAGTGTTCATTTTAATGTACCCTTCGATAGGGTATTTTCTTCAGATCTGAAGTAACATGTCTTTCTCCTGCACTAAGCAGAAAGCCTCATGATGGTTAGGACCAACTTGGTCCATTCATGAAGAATTGAGTACTGTTACTAGTTTAGTGAATGGTGCATGAGTGGATGGAGGCCAGAACCTTGTAATGTAAAAAAGACAGGCCAAACTAGAAGATTTATACCCATCAGTAATCTCAACAAAATTTCCAGTTCCCAAACCTTAATCGCTTCTGGACATCCACCAAAACAAGCTAGGCTCTGGCCAACTGGAAGGAAGCTGCAGACCGAAATAAGATTTATTCCTTTGAGACATGATAATGAAACTTTCGGAGCTTTCAAAACTACAAGCAGCCTGCTGTGGCACAGGTTCATCACCACTGCCCTAGAGCCAAGCCCATACTAATCAAAATTCGAACTGAACTCCAGAGATATTACCCTTTTCTTGCTCCTCAAATCTTTTCTAAAATAAGAAAAAATTAATAGATGATAATTTATTGAGTGAGCTCTAACATAGACCAAACCAAATCAAAGGCTTACTTTATTTTTGTTTTTTTGAGACAGGGTCTCGCTTTGTAGTTCAGGCTGGCCCTGAGCTCACTATGTAGCTCAGGCAAGCATCAAACTCAGCAACCCTCCTGCCACTGCCTCCCAGGTGCTGGGATTACAGGCATGAGCCACCCCGGCCGGCACTGTGGTATATGGTACTGATTGCTAGTGGGTATGAGTCACCATGTCCAGCACTGTTGTATGTGGGTTACCAGGGATCAAACCAAGGATCTTGCGCTTGCTAGGCAGGCACTGGAACCACTGAGCTAAATCTCCAGCCCCAAAGGCTTACATTTTAAAAGGATGAGTCATGAGAAGCACAATGATCATTCTATATGACTAAATTCATAATAAACTTTTTCTTTGGGGAGGAGTACCTCCTCACCTTCCAGAACCCTGAACTCCTCTACTGATTCTACAGCAGTACCTACAGGAAAGCCTTCCTCAGGTAGAGAAGCAGCACTTTGTCTTCATAAAATCCAACAACTAACAAGACACCAAGGGAATAGTACAGAAGGGAAAACCCGGTTTGAGATTGGGCTCGCAGTTCACCAAGTGCATGCCAAAGGGCTGGGGTGTGCAACCCAACAGGAACACAGACCACACCCTGCTACTGCCTCCTTATCAGCTATAAATTCCTATTTATGCAACTGTCCATTTCTGAAAATATTTCAATTTTTAAAGCCACATCCCTACTCTGTTCAGTCTAACAGAATCCTTAAGAATGGCCAAACTCATTTACATTAAGATAGCGTAATAATACAAAGATGAAAATAAAAACTAAACAAGTAGAAAAACAATGTTAAATTACAAGACCATAACACTTTAGAGTTATCTTTATTCCACTATCTGTGATTTATGTGTATTTTAAGAAGCAAATGTGGAAAAGACTAAAGATAAAATATTGAGTTCCAGGCTTCAACTATAAATCACAAGTTGTATAAAAAAAAATAGGGGGGTGGATTTAGCTCATGGTTCCAGTGCCTGTCTAGCAAGTGCAAGGTCCCTGGTTCAATCCCTAGTAACCACATACAACAATACTGGGTGTGGTGACTCCCACCCACCAGCAATCAGTACCACATACCACAGTGTTGGGCATGGTGGCTCATGCCTATATTCCCAGCACTCAGGAGGCAGAGGCAGGAGGATTGCTAAGTTCGAGGCTTGCCTGGGCTACATAGTGAGCTCAGGATCAGCCTGAACTACAAAGCCAGACCCTGTCCCAAAAAAAAAAAAAAAAAAAGGAAGTTTTTCCCCATAGCTGTCATCTTCATGGAACCACTTTCAGATTGATTCTGAGAAGCAGCAGTTAGGAATTTTGCATTTGTTCTTAATCAAGCCACTAAAATATGCTGGACAGGTGTCAGCAAACACTAAAGGTGGTTGAGATATGGGTTATTTCTAAGATTTTCATTAAATCTGGCACTGAAATATCAAAGGAACAAAGATTCAACTGAGCTGGCTACACTACAAATGCACATGACAAGTGAAGCCACACCAGCTCTCCACTATAGACACTGTGCAGAATGCTGCTGCCTCATTTCCTGGCCAGGTGCCCTTCTGCTTCTGCATCAAGGAGACTCTTCTCCTGCAACCACCACCGGGGTCGTTGTGCTGACTTTACTCTGTCCACTACACCTTCCTTCACAACAACCACACTGTCAGCCTTTTCTCATCTTCATTTTCCCAACACATCAACATGAGAATAACTTTCAAATTCCTCTCTGTGTATCAGTGATACCCACACTGAAGACAAACTGAAACTGCTCCAGCACCTCTCATGAGTCCCTCTATGACACACCACTCATTTGGTGCCTATCCAAGCATGGCTGTGTGAGTTAAACAGCCCTTATCCTCTGAAAACTTCCAATTAACTAGAAAAGAAATGAGGGTCAAGATACTGAAGATAATAACAAACATCTTTCTTTATTTTCTTTAATAACTGATTGTTCAGTTCTGAGGTTTTTTTTTTAATAAGTTGAGTTTATTGGTACATTTTTAGCATATATTATAGTCACATTCCTCATTGAGACTCTGTTCCTGTACATGATATATCTTGATTCTCTAGTTTTCATTCTAGTGAGTATACTCCAAGAATGTAATAATGCAGACAAATAAATAACTAAAGCATGTGTTCCTGGCCTCTGCTATGGACTCTGCCTCTGTCTATCTGTTTGCCTGTTCACTTGGTGAGTGATGCTTCTGTCAATGTTCTACACAGCTGTGCTTTAATGACAGCCCAGCAGCCACTCCTCTGCCCCAGAAACCTCCTGCGTCCCACTGCCTATGTTCCCAAGCCCAGCCCTTCCAGCTAACCACTGCAGCCATCAAAGTAAATAAACACTGGCATTGAGATTTAGACAAAAACCTTAAAAATTTAAACACTAAGAATATTTTTAAGGAATTTCATCTTGTCTCATTTTCTTTGAAGTAAATAACACGTGAACATAACACATACCCTACCTTAAGAATCTGTCCTCCTTCTGGATATCTTCTTAAAATGTCCTTGAGAAAATCAACAAGTGGTGGAGTTGTTTGTCCAAATCGACCTGAAATACAGAATATATATTAAATGATTCAGAAAAAAAAAAAACATGACCAATATGTGATTGGTTCTGCCACAGTATAACCAAACAAGTCAAGGTTTCACATATCTCACTGTAGGATCCTCGAACATAAATCTACCTGATTAAGCAATTTAACTAGATAGTAAAGCAGATTCCATTTTGTCAAATATCAAGACTTTTAAATGAACTACCACCTAGGTTTCAAAAACATTTCTAAAGCTACAATGTCACAAAAGATTGTTACTTCAAAAATAAAGAGCACTTGGTGGGAGGAATAGCAAAGTTATTTTCCAAAGCAAATTACGCAAATGGTGCTACTGTGTGGTGCTTTGCCAATAAAAAAACGAGGCAGTGATAGTGGTGCCTACTGTCTGATAGATCTGAAATTCTCCCAGTCCCATTCTTAAAAGATGTATCTAGTTCAGCTACTCCTAGGCCTTGTATATACTAGACACTGACTCGATTACCTGCACTAAAGGACAAAAAGGTACATGAAGAAAGGGGAGAAGGGAAGTAATTCATCAGAGGAACAAAATTTTTAAAATCTGCACATAATCTGTTTTTTAAAACAAAAAATATCAAAATAAATTGAATATCACTGTCAACTAATAAGGGACCAGAAGTGTTTCTGGGACAAGAGCTTCAGAGTCCAGATTCTAAAATATTCACATATGCTTCAATAAATATCTTGGAAATGAGAGTCATATCTAAATTTAAAATTCACTTATGCTTCATAGACACATTAGTAAATATAGACCAAAGTTAATTTCATATTTTTTAGTGTTTTGATTATAAACTCTTGAATTTCAGGTATGAAATTTTCCATTAGTGGTATCACATGTACATTTCAAAATTTTTGGATCTTGGATATTTTGAGTTTCTGCCTTGTGGATGCTCAATCTGTATAAATTAATTTGCATAATTTGGCACAACTACAAAAACCAACCCTAAACAAGACTATTTCCACAGACTTCTCTCCCACTGAAAACTCACCTAGTTCCCTCTACCCTTGTTTCCTCTGATTCTGATACTCCTCATTGAATCCCATCACTATATGCTTTCATTTCACTTTCAAAACAGTCATGTTGAAACCTTTTTTTTTGAGACAGGGTCTGGCTTTGTAGCTCAGTGTGGCCTTGGGCTCACTATGTAACCCAGGCAAGCCTCGAATTCAGCAATCCTCCTGCCTCTGCCTCCCGAGGGCTGTGATTACAGGCCTGAGCTACCATGACTAGCACTGTGGTATGTAGTACTGATTTTATTCAGCTTTGACTGAGATACAATAAGTTACAGAGACTTACCCTCTCTCTCAAAAAAAAAAAAAAAAGAAGTTATAGATACTTAAAAAATATAGCTCAAAGAATCTGGATGTAATTATCACCCCAAAAAAACATCAAAATGTAACTATTATTTATGCCATTCTATCTGTCACCTCCAAACTTTTCTCCCATTTCCTTTCTGTTTTGCCTTTTTCCTTTTGTGGAAGGGCTTGTAATTTAAGATTTACCTTCAGAGTATGTTTTTAAGTACTGTTATGACTTATGTAAATTTCCCTCAAAGCCTCATGTACATAGTTGGGGCTTTTGACAATGACCACAACATTGTTATATTATACTGGATTAGTTTACTGATGGATTTAGCATAGCTCTGGGACATGAATGATGGATTTCCTGAAGAGAGATGACCCAGCCTGGGAGTGGATAATACCAACCCATAGTTTATAGCCTGGATGGAATAAAAAGGGAAAGGGAGGCTTGCCACTTCCTGCCCACCACACCATAGACTGTTTGTCTTCTGCTGTGGCAAACTGTGAGGTGAAATAAACCTTCCCTCCTTTAACTTATGAATGTCAGGTATCTTGTCCCAAAAATAAGAACATAACTAAAATAAATATACAATACTGACAATCATAATCAGACCCTATACACTACAACAGTAGATCCCTGTATTGTACCACTTTGCATAACTAAAATTGTGTACCCTTCAATCAATACTTTCCCATTTTTCCCTGCCTGCCATCCCCTTGCAACCATCATTCTACTCTCTATTTCTAGGTTAAAACAAATCTTCATGCAACAAAATATGACATCTATCCCTAATAAAAATACTATACCTCCTCCTTTTAGGCCTTTTGATTGAAGGTTTACAAAAAGATGACAACTTTTATCAGTCAGATCTCCAATCTTGATCCAGTCCAGTAACTGAAAAGAAGAAAAGGAACATAATCTCTAATACTATAAATTTCAAAGTTTACCTTAAATTTTTTTCACTTAAGAAGTAATGCTTATTAATTGTCATTATTCAGAAATAAATTGCTGTAGAGAAAATGGTCAAATCTTAAGGATTTTCCAAAAATACTTAACATGCAAAGATATACATATTTCTGCTGTAACATAATTCACTTTTTTTTTTTTTTGCAGTACTAGAAATTGAACCTACCTATGGCCTCAAGCACACTACACAAGCCTTCTACTGATAAGGTACATCCCCAGTTTACATTCATATTTTTAAATGATGAATTGGGATTATTAACATAAACTAAATCATTATTTTGGTTAACTTTTTTTGGTTAACTTTTTCCAAAGTGTATTTATGGCTCAAAATATAGGTACATAAAACCTTAACAGTGTTTGAGGACAAAAAAAAATTGTTTTTTAAATTTCAGCAGCTTTATTTTTTCTAATTATCTTCAAAGAGTATCCTGTAAGAGTGTTCCTAGAACTATCCAGGAAAAAGAAATAACACTCATAAATATTTATGCACCGAACTCTAATGCACCCAATTATATAAAACAAATATTACTGGACATGAAAAGCCAGCTATCCATGAATACAATAGTCGTAGGGGATTTTAACACTCCATTGTCACAAATTGACAGGTCAACTGGACAAAAAATCAATAAGGAAATACTTGAG